>LPNX010585594.1:641029-669425 GCA_001517045.1 Pseudotsuga menziesii
GTGAAAGAGTAGGAGAGGAAGTAGAAGTTGAAGAACATCTACAATCATCTAATACCAAGCATCTAGATTCTACAATTTCAAAGTTTCAAAAATCCAAACACAAAGCAAATCAATAAGAGAGGGTTTTAAAATTTAGAGCCTACCTCTTTGTCTTCTTCAAGCTTGATGGGAGCCTCCTTTGCCTTCTTGAATCTTCAAGCCTCCTCTCCTCTCCTCTCCTCTCTTCTCTTCTCCTCTCTTCTCCTCTCCTCTCCTCTCTTCTCTTCTCCTCTCCTCTCCTCTCCTCTCAATCAATAGAAAATGAAAATGAAAATGGAATGGAATGAAAATGGGCTTTATCCCTCACACACATCTCCTAAACCCTCTATACAAACCCTAAGGCCCAACCGTGGGTCCCCCAAGCAACCACGCGGATTTTACTAGTCTCCAAATCGGCGGAATCGACGGAAGCGTTTTCGAGAATCGAAGGAAGCGTTTCAGGAAGCGTTTTTTTAAACAGGAATCGATTTAGGAAGCGTTTTTTTGGCGATTCGGAAGCTCAATTCCTAAGCGATTCCTGGCGATTCCTCTTTTGGGCAGGGAGCGTTTTTTAGACAGAGGAATCGCGATTCCTAAAAAGATTCCGGGACGGAATCGTTTTAGGAATTGCGATTCCTAGTCGATTCCTAGGCGATTCCCTTGGAATCGCGATTCTGGAGCGGGTTCGAAGGGGGGGGGGACGATTCCCCGCAACCCTGTACTCAACACAAGGTTGAGTCTATCCAGGGCATAGCTAGGTCCATATCATGGTCCCAGACCAGATATCTACCATTCAACAGAATGGTCACTCAACACTAGATTGAGTCTTCACCATGGTCCCGAACCAGGTGGTCCCATTCTCCTAAGAGAAGGGCTATCGATGTTGCTCAAAAAAATCAACACTCCCTCTCAGCGAGAGAGGCATTCTCTGCCATACCAAGCTTGTCACGAAAGTACACGAACTTTGATGTTGTTAGAGGCTTGGTCAAGATATCTGCAATTTGTTCATCTGTACGAATGTACTGCAACTTTAGAGCACCTCTCTACACTAGGTCTCTGATGAAATGATACCTCATTTCAATGTGTTTCGATCTGTCATGAAACACTGGATTCTCTGAAAGCTTTATGCAACTCTGATTATCGCAATGTATGATCGTTGAGGCAAGCTTTCCCTCAAACAGATTAGATAACAACTATTTGAGCCAAACTGTTTCCTTGCAAGCATCGCTTGCAGCAATATACTCTACCTCGACTGTAATCTGAGCTATGGTACCCTGATTCCTGCTGGACCAAGAGATCATTGTTGATCCCATACTGAAGCAATAACCAGAGGTACTTTTCCAGTAAACTGCACTACCATCCCAATCTGAATCTGAGTATCCAGATAACAATACTCCACTACTGGAAGTATACCTGAGCCCATATGTGATAGTACCTCGCACATATCTGAGTACATGTTTGGAAACTACCAAGTGTATGTGCTTCGGATCTGACATAAACTGACTTAGTGCATTCACTGTGTAGCAGATGTCGAGTCTCGTACGCACGAGATACATCAGGGAACCAATGAGTTGTTTGTATAGAGTAGAGTCCACACTCTATGAACTAGAGGCTGAAACCCGCAACTTTGTCAAGTTGGTAGTCATTGGTACACTCATGGACTTGCAGTCCTGCATCCCAAATCTTTGCAAGATATCTACTGCATACTTTCCTTGCGTCAGGAAGATCTCACCTAGATTTTTCTAGACTTCTAATCCAAGGAAGTAATGCATCAATCCGAGATCTTTCATCTCATTTCAGAGGTAAGCTCCCTCTTACATGGGTCTATCAACTGTTCGTCACCTGTAAGAAATAAGTCATCTACATATAGAACAAGTATCAAGACATGATTATGAGCAACTTTAAAGTACAAGTTAGAATCAGCTGTACTTTTGGAAAACCCCAAGCTATAAAGAAATCCATCCATCCTGGCATACCAGACTCTCGGAGCCTGTTTCAGTCCATACAAGGCGTTCTTCAGTTTACATACATAAGTCTTCTTCCCATGAGTAACAAAGCCTTCGAGTTGTTCAATATAAACTTCTTCCTCAATCTTATCATTGAGAAAGGCTGTCTTTACATCCATCTGATGTAGCTTCCATCTGAAAACTGCAGCAAGTGAAATGATGGTTCTGATGGTAGTGTACCTAGATACAGGTGCAAATGTCTCATCATAGTCAATGCCATATTTCTGAGTGAAGCCACGAGCTACGAATCTGGCTTTATACTTCTCCACACTGCCATCTACAACATGCTTGATCTTATAAAGCCATCTGGAAGTCACTACTGACTTTCTTGCAAGTCTGGGAACAACTTCCCAAACATCATTATTCATGATTGACTTATACTCTTCAATCATGGCATCAACCCATACTTGTTTACTTGCTGCATCTTCATATGATGAAGGTTCTAAACTGATAAGCTGACTCATAAGACCAGAGTACTTCTGTGGTCTTATGCTTTCTCTGAAAGTCCTTGGAGGAGCTTTATGCTTCTCGGCTTCTAATACTGTCTCTCGGTACCAAGCAGGTCTCCTTTTGGAAGGAGGAACTTCAAGTAGTTCTTCCAGTGGACTTTCAATGTTCTCAGGAACATTTGGAATTTGATCATCAAATTCCTCTTCCTCCCTCTGAATTTCTGAATCTGAAAACTCAAGTGGAGCAACTGCATCTTCCGGTGAAAGTTCTAGTGTTTTACGAAACACCGCTTCCTAATGGAAGATCACATCTCTGCTGACCTTAATGTGCCTCTGTCCAGGTATATATACTCGATAAGCCTTCGAGCAATCACTATACCCAACAAAGATACATTTCTTACCAAAGGGATCTAGCTTAGCCCTCTTCTCTGTTGGCACATGAACATACACAGGAGTACCAAATAGCCTCATGTGATCAACTGCAGGTTTCTTCTTGGTGAAGACTTCTTCAAGAGTCTTCTCACCCAAGATAGCATGTGGGCTTCTGTTCTGAATGTATACTGCAGTTCCGGTAGCTTCAGCCCATAAAGACAAAGGAAGATCTAAATCAGTGATCATGGCTTTAGCAGCCTCACAGATCGTTCTATTCTTCCTTTCTGCAACCCCATTCTGTTGGGGGTTGTAAGGCACTGTCAGCTCTTTCTTGATTCCTGCTTCTCGACAAAAATCATCAAACTCATTAGATTCACTCACCTCTGTTATTTGATCTCAAAATACAGATGTGTCTGCAAGTCTGATTTTCAATCAGTGTTTTGAACTCTTTGAACCTGTAAAAGGTTTCACTCTTGGCCTTAAGGAAGTAAATCCAAGACTTCCGAGAGTAGTCATCAATAAACAAGACATAATATAAACACCCACTCAAGGAGGGTGAAGACATGGGCCAACAAATGTCAGAATGAATCAAATCCAAAATGCCTTTAGATCTACTCTTGCTTCTGGAAAAGGATTTCTTAGTGTTCTTACCTAGAGCACATCCTTTACAGATTCCTTCATGTTTTGGAGAAACTTCTGGCATACCTGTGACCATCTTCTGCAATCCTGGGAGAGCTGTGTAGTGAAGGTGTCCAAACCTTCTATGCCAAAGTTCACAAGGATCAACTGTGTGATGTACCAAAGCATGGGTGGAAACTTTGGAGGCCTTGTCGAGGTCTCCCTCTCGAACCCCAATCTGAACTGTTGAGTCTAGATCTGGGTCTTTTGTCCATAAAAAGACCTTCTTGTCCATAAAGAGGACTCTGTGGCCCTTGTCTTCTAAACCAGCAACAGATAAAAGATTTTTCTTTAAACCAAGAACATAAAGAATATCATCAACATGAAGAACCGTACCTGAGTCAAGTTGAAGTGAAGTTGAGCCAACTCCTTCAACCTTGTAAGTGGAGTCATCTCCAAGTTCTACCTGAGTGGTGAACTTTTTCTTTCTATAACTGGTGAGGGTACCACGATTACCTGTCATGTGCCTGGAGGCACCACTGTCCACCAACTAAGAAGTGGAGCAAGCTGAGAAAGAACCAATTAGAGTAGAAATCAAATAGTACTCTCTTCTAGGCTCATCAGTTTTATTCGCCTTGGTTTTCTTCTTCTTCTTTGGTTCTTCATCTTCTTCTTCCTCTACTTTTGCAGCAGATGCCTAAAACCTTCTCTTGGGTTTCTTCTTGTTCTGCCTGTAGTCTCTAGCATAATGTCCAAACTTGTGACAAGTATAACATTCAATCTTAGACATGTCAGAAAACTTACCTTGAGGTTTCTTCCCTTTCTTTTGCTGAGAAGAAGGTTTCTTGAACCTTTTGGTCTTTGCTACAAGTTCAAGGTTATCCTGCTTGATTACCTTGTCAGTGTTCCTTGCTTCTTCTTGTATGCAATCATGCCAAAGCCTTTCAAAGTTTAGCTGATTTTCTTGCCCACAGATGGCTGCCATGAAGGTTTTCCCAAGAGATTGGGAGACCATCAACCATTGTTTACACAAGATCATCATCATCAACAATAACACCAATAGCAAGGAGTTGATCTCTTACCTATTTGATCTTGGTGAAGAAGGAACCAACAGTTTCATCTTTGCTCAACTTCAAAGTTCGTAGCCTCTTTTGACTAGGAGCCTTCTTTTCATAGAGGTTTACCAACGTATCACAGCACTCTTTAGCAGTCTTCAAGGCTGTGATGTTAGGCATTAATGCTTCTCTGATAGAATCACAAACGACTCTTCTAGCCTTACCTTGCTTCCTCTTGTAGGCAAGCCTACCAGTATTTGTAGTTGGCTCTTCTGTGACATTAAGAACAATGTCAACCAGGTCATTCTCATCTAGAATGGCTGTCAATCTGACCTTCCAGGAATTGAAGTTTGTTGAACCATAGAGCTTCTCTTCCAGTTTGAACCCATTGATGGCCATCTCTGTCACTTGTCCAAAATGTTAGATCTGCAAATCTTATTCCAAGATCTAGTGAATAACAACAGCAGGGTCCCTTTACTGTGTTTTCAAATGCTGAGCTCTGATACCATGTTGAATTTTTAGCATTAGCATAAACTTTAAAATTTGCAAATAAACATAAACAAATCAGCAGTGTAGTAAAAACACATTCATCACATCAGCACACATGGACACAAGATTTTTCACTGGGGAAACCTTCAAAGGACAAAAAAACCTCAAAAGCATTAATAGCTCATCTCGTAAATGAGATGACTCAGAAAATTCTTCAAAAAGTTTCTCAAATCCAGATCTGGATTTTACCGACAATAACTGTAAAATTTATCAGTAAAAATCAAACTGATAATTTTACCCAAAATTTCCAGAAATTACAGAATTTATGAGTGTAGGGCTTTATCAAAGAAAACAAAATTTTCTCTCTCCTGCCTGTCAAATCAGAGGCTGCCAGTTCAAATATGACTGTCACTGACAATCCGCACTTTTCTACTGTACAGCCGTACGGTCGTACGGATCTGGTCAAAACTGCCTGGCTTACCTTTTTGCTGCCCGATCTGATCTTCTGCCTGCCCGATCTATCCTTTTCTCTGCCCGACCTATCCTTCTCCCTGCCCGGCCTGCTTCCCGCGGTCTGCTCCTGCCCAGTTGCTGCCCGTCCTCTCCTTCCTCTGCCTGTGGCCACGGAAGACCTGTTAGGGCCTGCCTTAGGCTACCGAGGGTTGGCCTTGGACCAAACCCTCACAAGTATGCCTGCTAGAGGCTACTCAAGGGTGCCTATAGGGCTACCTCCTAACGGCCTGCCCAAGGTGAGAAGAAAAGAAGGTCAAGCCTTCAATCAATTGCCCGAAGAGAGAAAGATGGACAGCCCGTGAGGAGAGAGAGAGAGAGAAAAGATGGCTGCCTGAAAAAGAGAAAAAAACTACCCCTAAAACGAAATGGTGAAGGTAGTTGCCAACAAAATACTGAAGATTGATTTTCTGATAAAACCTTAGCTGAGGGTTTGCTAAGAATGGATGCCCTAGCTGAGGCAAAACAATCTTCAATGAAGGCCTCAATAAAATAATATCTTCACCTGTGAGAGCAAAACTTGTATATGATAATGAGAAGACTTGATCTTCTTATATAGCCTTCATTCACCTGTTAAGTGGACCAAAATTAGGAAAGATAAAAATAATAATATTTTAATCTTTTCCTAAGTTCACTTTTACCTTCTTGCCAAAAGGTCTTTTTATTTATCTTTGACTTTTACCAAAAGTCCTTACTTATTTTTTACTTCCACCAGTGGTCATTTTCCTGTGGTACAAAAGTCTTTATTTATTTTGACTTTTGACTTTGGCCTTTTTCCAAGTGCCCCTGTGGTCATTACCTATGGTCCTTTTTTATTTCAAAAGTACATCACCATAAACCAAGAGAGTTATTAATGCTTTTATCTCACACACTGTGTGACACCTAGATCTGGTACTAGGGTAACTTGACCAAGGGTAGCTAATCCTTGGAGAAGCACACCAAGCTCATAGATCAAGGGTCAGACTGCCACACATGCCCCGACCCAGTCTAGGGCTTCCAGTGTTTTCATTCTCCCAGAGAATGGCTACTCAAGAGTCAAAACTAAGCTGAGTCTACCAGTCCAAGACTGGTCTACATCATGGTCCCGGACCAGATGTCTACTCAACACAAGGTTGAGTCTACCTAGGGCAGAGCTGGATCTATATCATGGTCCCAAACCAGATATCTACCATTCAACAGAATGGTCACTCAACACTGGGTTGAGTCTTCATCGTGGTCCCAGACCAGGTGATCCCATTCTCCTAAGAGAAGGGCTCTCAATGTTGCTTAGAAAAATCAACAACCCTTGTTTCCGAATTGACAAGGTGTACATTTCCCATAGTCTAGCCCCACACTGGCACTTTAAGGTAAATCCATTGACAGAAGGTTCTAGAACCTGGCTCAAATTGCTTCAAAGCACATTAATCAAATGCACATATTTATTTCCGTAATCTACATCAAGGTTACCAAAACCGGACCGGACCTGGTAAAACCAGTCAGTCTGACTAATTTTGACCCAAAACTGATCCAAAACAGAATGTCAAACCAGAAATGACCAGTTCTGTATAGTTCCATACAGAACTGTACACTGGTTCATTTGAGGACATTTTTTAATTTAAAAGAAAAGTGAGTTGAGGGGGGGAACTTCTAGATAACCCTAAACCCTATCAAAGCTATAAAAGCAACCCCACCCCATCTATTTTGAGAAATTTTGCAAACTTGTGTATAATGGTTTGGAAACACACACACACATATATATAATTTTTCAAAATTTGGATATTTTATGTATTTTTGGTGGACTGGTTTTGTGATCCAATTTTTTTCCCAATTCTGTTCCAGTTCCAGTCTGGTTCCGGTTTTCGGTGTCGGCCAGTTCGACCACCGGTTTGGTTCTGGTAACTTTGGTCTACCTTTCAAACCATTTTTTAAAGCAAAAAAAAAATCTAACTTTCCACTGTCAAAACAAGCTAACAAATTTTCAAATTTTAAAATAGTTTATCCTACACGTGGATCATTGGGAATAAGGTGTTGGTCAGATACAAAATTAGAAGATTACAGAAACAAGTTACAATTCATTCTTGAGTGGAAATAGAATTGATATCATGATCATCTGACGGTGTTATTAGAGGAGTCAATGGTCCAAGGTCACAGACAAATTCTAGCAAATAATTGCTATAATGACCTTTCATGCCCATGTGAGACCCCTATAGACATACCTAAACCAAAAGAACTTCAAGCACTTCAGATCTTGTAGCTCACAAGATGAATTTGCTCTCTGCTTTATATGAAATGAAGTTTATTCCCAGTACATTTGTCGACGTTAACCATTACACTTTTACCATTTTTTTGTATAGAGTAGATTTGTCATCTTTATTATTTAAATTGCTTTCATACACTAACAACTTTTCTAGATGTTGGAGCATGTGCCCATTAAACCAACTGACGTAACTTAAAATTTACAAAAATATAAATATATTATTTCCCATCGTTCATTATTACAATCAGTATAACACTATCTCTTGTTTACTTGTCTGCAAGTTTATAGGTTCTGTGGTAATTGCATTTGGTGGGATGGTGTTTTCTTTCTGTGAGTACAATGATATTTTGGACATAGTTAAATCTATGTTCTCCTCATCTGGATTAAGTATTTGGGGTACTAGATGCAGTCCTGATGACCACGTAAATACTGATTATGATAGGATGATTATGTAGGTTGGCATTTTAGCCCCTAGATAGGGTAGGCAAATCATTGAAGGAAGAGATTATGGTATATAATAAGATCATGAGTTGCCAGCCACAAGTCTGCTCATCTTGAATAGCCACTCAACCTTAAAAGAATGTTGGTACATTTTTAATAACTGAAGCAGAATACCTACACAATGGTAGAAACGAGTAAATTATTACCTAAATGTCAAACATCCATGGTGGATCATACAAATTGTCAAAGCAGATCAGATTTGTCAAGCTATAGTTTTGTCATCTATTCTTCTATATATAAATCCAGGTTTTAAATGATACGTTATTACTATTAGCCAACGTTCTAGATAAGTGGGTATAATCAAGTCAGTTTCACACCTTGCAACTTGAGGGTTCCTGGACAAACGATGAAAATAAGAGAGTAGTTTATGATCAAACCAGTATAAATTGACCTCAGTCAGGAGGTGGGTACCTATTAAGCAGAGTCGGGATTGGACCCTGTAATTCACCAGCTCAGAATAAAGGATCACACTAACATAAATAAATCCAAAATCATCAATTATTCTAGTCATCAAAGGCCCTGGTTTAAAATTCACAATCACTTAAAATTTAAACTGCATAATACTATAAAGTCAACTTGCAACCGATGAATATTTCCCCTGAAAGAAGTAAATCTCCCAAGTACCAATAAGAGTGGATCCCTCTAAAAATCTGGGTTGGACTAGTAGATGTCCCTGTGTTAGGCAAATCTGGTCCATTACATGCTCACTTTATTTTAAATGATCATGCATACCTGTACAAAACTCAACCGACTGTGAATCCAGCTACTGATTGTCACTATGTTATGGAATAATGATCCCCTGAACAGTGGCTTGAATTTCAACGTTCATGAATAACCATCACCTGATACTGAACTGACAATTTGCTGTCAAGAATCGATTAGACAGCAAAATAATGTCATGAAGACTAAATTCCTAATGGAACATTAACTCTCAAAGCCTACACATCAAAAGTTAACATATGATTGAAACAGGGTAGGAAAATGGGGTGTAATTCACTTTTCTTGCTGGTTGAAATTCAAAAGTAGGTTTATATAATCAGTATATCCTAAACCCTGATGTATCAAGCATCGAGAAGGATCCAATTTCTCGAGGTGTAAAACTTTTTAATTACACTTTTTTGTAACTTTTAGTAACTTACTAGGTAACAAAGCATTTTTTTATTATTTTTTTATTTTTAGTAATTATGAACCCACATGAATTTTTTATATTTATTTTTTTACATTTTTTTAGTGTCATGATAGATAACTTTATGGGACAACATCTTGCCCTACTCGACTGTAAAGCACCTCATCACTCAGAATTTGTTAACTTCATTGTAAAATAGAAATCCTCAAAAAGGTGACATATTTGCCCCTTATACGGCATTGCTGCTCTGCAAAGGGATGTTGATTAGCCGAAGTAGTCATGGCCCTATAGAAAATGTATGGAAGTGTCTACCTCTTGATAGGTGGTTAGTGCTGGACATGTAGTTAAATAGAGCTTACTCAAGTTGCCAATGTAAAAAAGGTCACTTTCTGACCATTGCCGGAAAAGAAAAATCAGACTATGTTCAGAAAGTGAGTCACTATGTGAACACAGCATAAACCGCTCACAAAAGACCGATCGACTTCTGCGAAAGGGTCAAGCTTAGTTTTGGGTAAGAGGCCATAGTAAGGGGAACTATAAATATCAAATATCAAAGTCACCCCAGACTTGTATCTGTCCAAACCATGCCATTGAGAAAGAGCGACCTTGGGAGCCTGATGGAGCAATCATCCTCGTCATTGAACCAACACCCGATTGTCAGCTACCGTAATTTCAGTTTCGCTGATGATACATATCAGCAGTTTGACATGCAAATCAGGCTTTACCCATCACTCCCAGGCCTCCGCTAAATTGGCAGATCCTCTCACTGAAATGTGGATGAGGATTATAATTCATTGGATGACATAAACGAAGGCCAAGTTAGAGTCGACGGCCTAAATCCAAAAAATGAACAGATGACACAAAGTGACCAAAACCTGGAAAAACAGCCCAAACTCACATCCCAAATTCACACAGAAAATGCAAATAAGATAAAAGGAATGAGGACCTGTATCAGATTAATAATGCAAATATATAAGTAACCACAATTCAGACTGATAATCCATATTGCATGAAACCAACCGATTAAACCCAAAGGACCAAACACTAGTCCAGTTTGCAATAGCTTCTGTATTGATTATTACCAGACGAAATTCAGATAATTTAACACAAAACACACCTGGCAACCACCCATACGGTGAGCGAAGGTTCTCGGATATATTTCACCAGTCTGGCGTTTCCACAGATCTCCTACACCACAGCGATAGGCCTCCATTTTACTCATTTTTGTTAATGGCATTCGATTACCAAATTCCCTCGAATAAATACGACGATGAGATCGCAGATCCTCTTTAATCCAAGCTCCAGGGTCAGGTTCATACAGGAGTGGCGATGTTGGTATATCAGGTAGAACGCAGAGAGACGGAAATTACACGATATAACTACTAATACCCCTCGACACCTCCTTTTATAATAATAATAATAATAATAGGTGTAGTTAAAGTTAAAGTATAATTAAGTTTAATGTTAATTATATGGGTAATTTAATCTAATTTAAATGGTAAGGAATTGTTTTGCATTTTTATTAATTTTTAAATTTAAGTTAAAATAGATATATATTAATTATTGTTGATGATAACGATGGTTATCATCGATTAAGATTAATTTTGATTTAACATATTTTGAAAAAATAAAGAAAATAATTATATTTTATTATTTAAGAGTAGTAATTATTATAAGTTTATCTTAACTTTAAATTTAATAAGTAAAATAAATACATAAAAATAATGGATACAAATTTATTTGTATTCAAAAGTAAACCTAGGTGGGCAGGGTAACAATCATTCCTCCCAACCACCCTAGCTAGATCCAATGCATAAGTGGGTTTATATATATATGAATGGGGGAGAAGGCATATTTTAAGTCATCAATGAAAATAAAAGTATTTATGTGGCTTGTTATGTACCAAATTCCCAAAATATCATAAAATAAGAAAAGAGAGTAACCAACTCCCTATGTGGCAACCTCCTTTTACAATGTATCGCATGCACAAGACAAGATGAGATTATTATTCAAATGAATATGTTTTATTATAAGTAGGAGATGAAGCGACAACGATGTGTCGACCTAACCATAACTAATATACTAATAATGAATTATAGTTAGGGCCTTAACTTGACACCCCTCTTACAAGGTTGGCAGGTGCAGGGGGGGTGCTCTTTGACCCCGAAGGAAAAATTGAGAAGACATTTGCTTGGGGTATGGGAATAATGACCAATAATAAGGCATATGTCTTGGCTATGTTGTAGAGTTTGATGCAAACCAAAGGCATGAAATTTCAACAATTGAACATGATAGGTAACTCTGTCATGGTAATTCAACACTTAGCCCTTTAAACTAATCCAAAAGACCTGATCATAGCTAGCTTACTCGAGTGAATTCGTTGTTTGATCAGTGGCTTAGGGGAAGTTATAGTTTTGCATGTGTTATGGGCTCTCCACAAAGAGGCAGATCAAAAAGCTAATATGGCCTATAATCTCCCCAAAGGAAATTTAATAATCAATGGTGAAGAAACATTAGATTCTATCATCCCCTAAAATTGAAATTCAAGCGAATGGATCATAGTAAAGGGAAGCGGTTGAGTAGTGTCCTTGTTGAACATGGAGAGAACGACAAGTGACATGGAAATCCCAGTCATAGATCCACCATCAATATAAATATCAATGTATTGAATGGTGAATTAAGGATGGCATCTTGAGCTATATGTTTTGCATGCAGGGAAGTAGAGATCATGATGAAGTATTCAATTCAATTACCTCATCCCCACAACATTAACAAGAATGAAATCATGCCTTGGTAACTAGTCATTTTACTATCCCAAGGTTCCTCACCTGTTGTAGGAAGCGATAGCATTGTAGACCTTTGGAAACTCATTAAGTGGGGTGGTACATCTCTTAGGTGTCACACTGAGTCTCTTTGGAGAAATTTGACTCCCGGGAAGATGCATTCTTTAGACCAAATTCTCTGTGAAGTTTGGAGAACAATGTGGTGCAAGAGCATTTAATTATTTGTAAGAAATGATGAAGGTGACAGGTTCTTCCTAACTCTTGAAGAATTCTGTTTGAATTATTGTGCCATTTGATCTTCAGGCAATGAGTGCATTTAGATTGTATTATTATGTAGTGTAAAGGAATGAATAATACACATTGAACAAGACAAATTTCACAGGAAACGGATAAGTATTGCTCAGTATAATTACAGTATAAACTTCATTAATCCCAGCAGTATACAACAATGTTACATAAAGGATCATTCGAATGGATATGATTCGAATCTACCAACTCAATCTTATTGCATGGCTAACTAGAAGTGTCTAAATCACTATCGGAGTTCACTATATCAACTCCAGTTGTCTAATTCAGTCTCTCAATTAGTTATAATTAGTTAAACTAGTCTAACTGATGTGGTAGGTGAGAAGTAGGTGAGAATAGGCGCCTACCCATATGTAGCCATGCAAGACTAGCGCTAATTGAACTGGAGGACATCTAATTGAATGTAATTGGAGCATAACTTAGCTTGACTAGTCACCAACTACCAACAACTGAAGGAGGTTGGTGTCAGCACTCCCAGTGGCTCCTAAATTGTAGGGATTGGTCTATGAGGCACATAAACTGATACATGAAGCTGTAGTCAGCTACAGTTAGCCTCTATCTGTGTTCCCCACACTCTAGTGACTGGTACAGGTGGCCCCATTAGGCCAAGTGGACCCAATGGTACTAGTGGACCCAATAATAACTAAATGACTCCTAAGTTAGGCAAATATAATTTGATAGACCGTTTGGACAAGGGAGGATTATAAATCCACCCCCCATTAATCCTAACTTGGACAACTGCGAGCCCTAGAAACAAGGCCAAAAGTCACCGATATACAATCTAAAAGAATTTTAAAAATGTTGCTTAATAAACATAGGAAATAGGGCAAAACCTCATGGGAAACCCCCCTCCCCCCCCTCAAAATAAGCAAGAATGGGAAAATACAAGCTATCTTTAGAAGAAAAGAAGCTTCCTCCTTAGAAAATAACTTGCAAAAAACTATGCTGCAATTTGCAGCACTATGCAACAACATTATTCTTCTATGTAGCAGCATCATGAAGTTGTGCATGTGAACCTTTGAATTTCCTTCTGAACTGATGAATGTAGTGTGTGTTTCTTCTTGCTGGAAGAGAAAAGGAATGATCAAATTTCTTCTTCTGTGGGCCAAATGAGTGATCATTTTCTATCATCATATGGCACTTTACTGGAACCTTGTTGCACCACTCTGTTGGGAGCGAATCTGTGAGAGTGAGAGAAACATGCTCATTCTGATACTGGTACCTTATTCTCCTTTTGTCTTCTGGATTCCCAGCACCATCCCCAGCTGCAACAATGGGCTTTTGAGCCCATCTAGGCTTAGGCCTTTGGTTTGGAATGGGTGCTAGATTTGGATCTAGAATCTCATGAGGTCCAGCCTCAATACCAAGATCATGTTGATCTTGATCCTCTTCATATGAAATTGAAACATGTGACAAATCATCATCATCATCAAAAGGTAGTGGAAGAGTGGTTACACCTTCTTGTGCTTCAGATGGTGGTGGATCAAACAACTAATCTTCTTCAAACTGAACACTGCACTCAATGAAACATTTCCTAATTGCAACCTCCATCAACTTGTATGATTGTGCATCCTCTACATTTCCCAACATTATGCATTCGCTACTCTAGCCTTGGAAGGCCTTTCTCTTATCAATGGTTATTCTATACCAAGCTTTGGAGCAAAAAACTCTCAAGTGAGAGACATTGGGCTTAAGCCCATGCAATGCTTAGAATGGAGTGGCCCCAACCCCTGATTTACGAGGCACTCTATTCTGTAAGTATGAAGCACAATTTATAGCTTCGGCCCAAAGAGAAGGAGGAGTATTTTTGGCTTGGAGAAGGCAAGTTGCCATCTCCTTTAATGATCTAGTTTTCCTCTCAGCCACACCATTCTGTTGTGGTGTGTATGGAACTGAGTGTTCCATTCGAATCCCCTCTTATTCACAATATTGATGGAAGTCTCTTTTAATGTATTCACCTCCATTATCTGATGTTATGGACTTGATCTTTTTCCTGAAACTATTCTCAATCATAGGTTTAAAACTTTAAAAATTCCAAATAATTTTATTTATGTTTCATGAAATATATCTAGCAGAACTAAGAACAATCATCAATAAAAGTAAGGAAATACCTGGAACTATTAATTGATATTGTAGGCATTGGTCCTGACACATAATTGCAAATCAAATAAAGTATAGAGGCAACTCTATGTTCCTTCCCAACTTCATACTTCTTCTCTAGATGATTACCTACCAAGCAACCAGAACATACTCCATCAGAAGTTTGGATGAGAGGCAAACCTTCAACCATTTTATCATTGTGGAGTTGCTCGAGATATTTTAAATTGAGATGCCCAAATCTCTCATGCCATATCTTGTTAGTGTTGTTAGCATGAGTCAATAGAGTTGTAGGAGGTGAGACAAGAAAATATTGTGAGAACTCATAAGCCTTAGTGGCATGATTGGCAATACCTTTCGCTATGAGCTTTCCAATATCTTTTTCTATGATTTCAACCGAGTCAGAGTCGAATGTAACTCTCTTGGGAGAGCCTGTATGGGTAATCTGATAAGTAGATAACAAATTAACTGCAAGGGAGGGCACATAGAGAACATTTTTGAACTCACCATGATGGATTTTAACCGAACCTCTTCCTGCTGCTGGAATTTCAGAGTCAGCTCCCATGTGAATGCTAGGTCCTTATGATAGAGTAAGAGTGATTAAGGATTCATTGGAAGCAACCATGTGGTTGGATGCTCCAGAATCAATCAAGTAAGATTTCGACTGAGTAAGTCCTTCCTTCAAGGCATGACATCTCTCATGATCTTCTTTATGTGGTCCAACATCATACTTCTTTGCTCCATGTGGAAGAGTAATGTTGTTCTGTTTAAGGAGGGAGGACACCTAGTCGATCTACTTCTTCATGCACTACTTTTTGGGATGAAAACCCCTCATACAATAAGGACACTTAGTCTTTTCAAACTTTTTCTTCTTCTTGGAGCTCAAAGCTCCTTCAAAAGACTTCTAACTCTCTTTTGGTTTTGAATCAGATGCTTTTGGATCCTTCCCCTTGTGCTTCCCTTTAGCTTGCGCATTGGTAGAGTTCGACATCAAAAGATCTTGGTTCTTAGAAGTTTGGAGGACTCCCATTTGGGCCAACTTGTCCTGCTCCTGTATTAAAGACTCGACAAAGATGTCAAGTGAAGGAATCTTCCAATTGGGGATGGAATATCTTCTGGAATGGAAGGTAGAGACAAAAACAGAATAATCATAACCAAGTTTGTTGAGTACTGAGAGCACAAGCTACTAATCCTTCCTCTATATTCCACATTGCTTACATTGTAGTGCAAGAGACTTGAATTTTGTGAAAATTTGTTGGATGGTCTCGAACTGTTGGGTTGTAAGGCTTTCATATCGTTCTCTAAGATGTGTCCCCGAAGCTCATCTTGCTTGCCAAACAAGAATTCAAGCTTCTCTCAAGCTTCTTTGGGAGTCTTCAATACCTCAAGATGAAAGAGGAGATCCCTGTAGATGTGAGCACAAAGGAAGCCAATTGCTTCATCCAACTACTTCAAGAACTTGTTTTTTCTCAGTAGGATGACGTGGTTCAATCTCTCTTCCCATTGTCATCTTGTATAGGCCAAGCTTGCGCAAGCAAACCTGCATATCTGCCCTCTAATCAACATAGTTGAAGGGTGTTAGGATCTGGGGTAAGAAAGATTGAGAATCCATCCATTCTCCTTCTAATCAATCAATTTCATCAATCAAACTATGTAGCACATGTAAGTAAACATTGCAAACACAAAAACAATTCACGCTATGTCATAATAAATCCTTCTATATCAACATGTACACTTTCTCGGGGTCCATCACGCCCGCAACGCCACTCTGAATGAATCCATAGTTAGCAATGAACACTTTGCGGGACTTTTGTAGAAACCCAGATGCTTCTGGTGTACAGTGGAGAATGGACAGACTTGTTGTATGCTTGAGAAGGATCTAATACCATGTTTGAATTAGTGTGCCATTGATATTCGGGAAATGAGTGCAATTGAATTGTATTATTATGCAGTGTAATGGAATGAAAAATACACATTGAACAAGACAAATTTCATAGGAAATGGATAAGAATTGCTTATATAATTACAGTATAAACTTCAGTAATCCCAACAGTATACAACAATGTTACATAAAGGAGAATTCGAATCATGTGGATATGATTTGAATCTACCAACTCGATCTTATGGCATGGCTAACTAGAAGTGTCAAAATCACTATCGAAGTTCACTAGATCAACTCTAGTTGTCTAATTCAGTCTCTCAATCAATTATAATCAGTTTAAGTAGTCTAAGTGATGTGGTAGGTGAGAAGGAGGTGAAAATAGGCGCCTACCCACATGTATCCATGCAATACTAGCGCTAATTGAACTGGAGGACATCTAACTGAATGTAACTAGAGCTTAACTTAGCTTGACTAGTCACCAACTACAAACAACTGAAGGAGGTCGGTGCCAGCACTCCCAATGGCTCCTAAGTTGTAGGGATTGGTCTAGGAAGCGCATAAACAAATGCATGAAGATGCAGTCAGTTGTAGTTAGCCTTTATCTGTGTTCCCCGCACTCTAGTGACTGGTACAGGTGTCCCCACTAGGCCAAGTGGACCCAATGGTACTAGTGGACCCAATAATAACTAAATGACTCCTAAGTTAGGCAAATATAATCTAATAGACCAGTTTGGACATGGGAGGATTATAAATCCTAACAAATTCTTCATTGTTTGCTTGTACTGGAATCTTTATCAGTCTGGTGGATGCTTTGGGTGAAGATTGAGAAAGCCTAGAGTCCATTTTCTAGGTGGTGAGCAACATCGTGTTGAAGGTAACAGTATGCAATTGAATCCCAATATTGCAAAGACAACAAAGGGCCAAACTATTTATACTTTTTTGGGGGTAAGAATTCAACCTATAATTGTGGATTATTTGCAATGTCAATGCGGTAAAGATCTGGAAAATACAAAATCTAATAATTGTTTTGAACTAGAGCTCCTTCACGGTTGTATTTTTAGCATTGTATTTCAAGCCCCGGGGACAGTACTTTCGGTCTCCCTGAGTTTTTGGCCAACTCAAAACCTTTGTGGGAATTTTGTAATTCTCATAAATTTCTCAAATTCTTTGGTCGGAGTATTGTGTTTGGATAATAGTCGGAAGTTTAGTTTGGGCAATCTTAGTTAAATCTTTCTACATTACCAGCATTGTCACCAGCAGAATCACTAGTGCTTCGGGAAACAAAGAACTCACTATTTGAAGGGATGGGAAATGGTAGGAGGATCCTAAAGTTTTAATGGTTAATGAGACTCAACACCTTGATAATTGGCATAAGAAATGGGAAGGAAGATATGCACGTGACCAATTTATTTCTAACACCAAACATGAACTCCTTATGTTTCAAACGAACCAAATGAGGTGCAAATTGATAATGGAAAAAGTAGAAATTGAATTATGGAAAGGAAAATCATCAGCATGGGAGGAAAAAATCAGCATACTATAGGAGGCAATTCAGGTTATAGGCCGAGAGTATAATCTCAGCCTTCTTTTGGACAAGAAGTTAGCAGTCCCTGAGGACTTAGATGTTTCAGTTGAGACTGCAAAAAATGGGGATGGGAAAGCCTCTTCTCCTCACTTTTCTCCCATAGAAGATCAGAAGTCAACTGCTCTATAAGATCAATGATAAAAAACCAATATAATGTTTTTCTATGCATTATAAATACATTTTGTTTTTAGGCTACTGTAATAGAATCTATACATATAGAAAATACATAAACATTAAGAATATAGAAGATTGTAACTATTTTGTTTTTTCCATTTTGTATGTAACCCTAAACTTTACTATTTGCATGGCTCATCTTAGAAAGATCCTTAATGAAACCACAGGTTGCTCGATTAAGTCGTAACCTCTTTTTTATTAATACAATAAGTAATCGTTTCTATGAAGAAAAAAACATAACGCCCCTCTAAAAAAATATTCACCCTCAAAGCTTGTATTTGAGAGTGTTTCTTCATGAATTGTTCATTTTCCCATGTAGCTTCTTTTGGAGGCATATTATTCCACTTGATTAGGCAATGCATAATGGTTTTATTCCGAAGAGGTAAAGAATGTCAATTAACAATGTTTTTTAGTTCAAGTATCAACTTTCCTTTTTCATCTAATTATAGCAATTTTATTTGCACTCACAAATTTTGTCCCATAACCTATTTTAGGCAAGATACATGAAAAATATTATGAATGTAGGAAGAATACATTTTAACCCATAGGCCACTTCTCCAATCTTGCGAAGAATCTTGTAGGATCCATAAAACTTTGGAGCTATTTTTTTATTCTTCTTTTGTTTGAAAGTAGATTGTTTATAAGGTTTTAGTCTCAAATATACCCAATCACCCTCCTCAAATTATCGCTCACTTCAATTTTGGTCTAATGTTTCTTCATCCTATTATGGGACATTTGAAGGTTTTCTTTAAGGATTTATAAAGTGTATTTAGTCTTTTCCATGTGTGCATCTATTCCATGTATTTTGGAATAGTCCTACAAATGGAGACATCTTAGTAGATGTGTGATAGTTGGTATTATACCACCATTACACTAAAGGAAGCCACTTGACCCATTGAAATTGCTTGTATGAAGAACGACAATGGAGATAATCCTCTAAACATTTTTTAAATATTTTCATTTGGCCGTCTATCTGTGGATGATACACTGAAATTATAGTTAGTGTTGTTTCCATTATCTTCCATAACTCTTTCCAAAAAAATCATGTGAATTTTGGATCTTTGCCATTGATAACTACTTCAGGGAATCCATGAAATCTATGAGTTTCCTTTATGAACACTTCTGCCACTTAGCTTGCAGTATATGTAATTTAAATTCGACAAAAATGTGCATTTTATGAGTCTCTCCACAACCAATGGCATCCTTACATTGTGATATTGGTAAACTTGCAACAAAGTCCTATGATATCTCTTCCCATTTTTTATTAGGCATGAGTAAAGGTTGAAGTAACCTTGGAGGCTTGACTATCTCTACTTTGTTCCTTTGAGTGCCTTGTCATCAGAGAGTTATGATACTCCCTTAATATTTGTTTTTTAAACTTTGATTGAGGACATAAAAATATTCTACCCTTGTACCAAATAATATCTCTCTTCCATTTCCAGTGTTCCACAAAGTTCTTCCATTATTTTAGACAATGTATATCTAATACTGTTATATTATTTCCATTCAAGGGGAGCTTCTTCCAACCATACAATATTGGAATATTTCATGGAATATAAGTTAGAAGATTCTTTTATTATGGAAAGGGATTTTGTTGCAACTTTTTCCTTCCATTTTTTGTAGATTATTTCAAAATCAACCCTTACATTTTCAATACCCATTTTTAATGCTCTTCTAATGAAACTCTTTATTCTGTAACATCCCCAACTAGATTTGGACTGATTATTAAGTGAATTATTTATGTATTTATGTGTGGGACTTTTGCCAAACACTTGGAAAAGTCACGATTATACTATTGTAGAATACTCTTCAAATGAAATATAATTTGTTTGTGTCTTGATATGGTTTATTCCAGTTCACATGTATACAAATAATTTCACATTAAACCCACACAAGATCTTTACAAACCACTCATGAAAGGAAATCTCATAACAGAGGAAATTAATAGTAGTTTCGTAGGAAATAAGCAGTACTATAATAATAGTATAAGTAAGAAAATGGCAATGGTTGTGGACCCACTGTAACAACACTAACCTCATAGATGTAACAAAGATGTAATCAATATAAATATATAACAGTGATGGTTGGTTCCTCCTCATAGATCTTTTCCTTCAACTCATCCTCCAATCTAGTGTGCTTCCTTCCTCAAATGGTGCCATGAGTTTCCTTGAATCATTGGGCCTCTTTACTGGTCAAGATCTTGGTGAATGATGCGAATAATCTTGTAGGATCCATAAAATTTTGGAGCTATTTTTTTATTCTTCTTTTGTTTGAAAGTAGATTTTTTATAAGGTTTTAGTCTCAAATATACCCAATCACTCTCCTCAAATTATCGTTCGCTTCAATTTTGGTCTAATGTTTCTTCATCCTATTATGGGACATTTGAAGGTTTTCTAAGGATTTATAAAGTGTATTTAGTCTTTTCTATGTGTGCATCTATTCCATGTATTTTGGAATGGTCCTACAATTGGAGACATCTTAGCATATGTGTGATAGTTGGTATTATACCACCATTACACTAAAGGAAGCCACTTGACCCATTGAAATTGCTTGTATGAAGAATGACAATGGAGATAACCCTCTAAACATTTTTTAAATATTTTCATTTGGCCATCTATCTGTGGATGATACACTAAACTTATAGTTAGTGTTGTTTCCATTATCTTCCATAACTCTTTCCAAAAAAATCATGTGAATTTTGGATCTTTTCCATTGATAATTACTTCAGGGAATCCATGAAATCTATGAGTTTCCTTTATGAACACTTTTGCCACTTAGCTTACAGTATATGTAATTTAAATTCCACAAAAATGTGCATTTTATGAGTCTCTCCACAACCAATGGTATCCTTACATTGTGATATTGGTAAGCTTGTAATAAAGTCCTATGATATCTATTCCCATCTTTGATTAGGCATGCATAAAGGTTGAAGTAACCTTGGAGGCTTGACTATCTCTACTTTGTTTCTTTGAGTGCCTTGTCATCAGAGAGTTATGATACTCCCTTAATATTTGTTTTTTAAACTTTGATTGAGGACATAAAAATATTCTACCCTTGTACCAAATAATATCTCTCTTCCATTTCCAGTGTTCCACAAAGTCCTTCCAGTATTGTTATCCACTTGAATGGCACCTCTTCATCTGAGTGCCGACATCCCTCATGTTGGCACACAAAAGGACATCTATGGATTGAGGGTTGCCCAAAACACTATAGATGGGCTTATTATGAATTACATTCATCATCCATCCAGCTGGTTATTTTTACCCTTTAGCTATGTCAAGTCATATACGCGACTCTCCATATATGCAACTCGCGTGTCATACGTGAGTCTCAGTTGTTGCATGTCGCGTATAGATGTATACGCGGGTTGCCTTTAGAGAAACTCGCGGATCATCCGCGAGTTGCTTTTCTTGATACCCGCGGATACTTACCTTTGACATTAAAAATAAAAAAACACGCGATTATTTGATATTAGTCAAGCCATTTACCTTAATCTCCTTAACTGTCTCAACCTCCTCAACCTTCGAAACTGCCTTATTTCACCTAGTATAAATACAGGCCTTGGGGAGGGTGTTTGATATATACACTTGGAGAGCAAAGTTATGCTGGTGGAGTCTATACAGAAGTCTTTGGAGCAGTGGAACTCAGAATCCTTTGGCTGCAGAGGAGTCCTTGTCTCAGGCGTTGGGTTGTAATCTAAACTCTTTCCATTATTGTTAATAAAGAGAATCCTTCTTCCATATTGTGTCTTGAATGTATCTCATGTATTGTGGTTTGATAAATGTTTATGTTTCAGCATCCTGTATATGATTTATCTAACCTATTTATATATATGAATCATCTTGTATTTGGAAGATTGGTCCTTGACAGGTGAAGGAGAAAGTATCCCTGAAGACTTTGGAGGAGAAGCAGGGCGGAAGAGGACAAGCTCGGGTCAACCGTCGCGTATCGGGTGAGTCTTCCCCATCCTCCTATTTCCTTTACTGCACTCTAGAGTCAATTGTCTGCAAGTTTATTGAGTATGTTGGTAACCCCAGACCTTCAGTTATAAGGTGTTTATTCCTGTACAACAGAACTGGCGACTCCGCTAGGGAACCCAGACTGCTGTAGGTTGTTTCTGTCACCCCTGACCAGTCTTTGCTTTGAAGTCTGTGTGTGGTCTTTTATCCTGGTTCATACTTGTCACAGTGTTTGAAAGTCTTGTGGATTTTTCTTAGTTTTGAGAAAAAATTGTACCTATACGCGGGTTGCTCTTATGCACAGTCGCGTAAAGAGGCCTGCATCCGCGGGTTGCTCTCTTGGACAGTCGCGTATCATACGCGAGTTGCCCTTATATACAGTCGTGTATGAGCCTGGAAATAGGAATTTTTAGGATTGGGTTTGCTTGTCCCTCTCTGTGTGTATTTCCTGTTTCTGTGTGGACTTTCTTTATAAATGCTGTGATGTCTGTTTGAACACCTGTTGGTGATCACACTTTGTGTTTTTTCGAAATCCCTTGAGTCTCTTTTTCTTGGATTATTTTCTGTTTGCATGCTGGAGTAGCTTGGCCTATTTGGGTTGTAGGTTGAAGTGTCTCTGTCCAGATTAGTGATCAGGGTCTTGGGCTTTGTTTTTCCAGTTTGTCTTTCGATATTGGTTGGTTTGTCACTTGCCTTTATAAGTCTACAGTGATTTTGTCATTGTGTGCACCCAAGCTAGGGTTCCTAGTCTGCCTTTGTTGGTTGTTTCTTGGTTCTGTCAGCCTGCTTTACTTCAGTTTGTTGGTTTTATACAGTTCATTAATTCCAAGTTTACTCAAGCATAATGCATTTTAGGTGCATAGTAGAGTTTGAGTATTTTAAAAAATGAAAAGAAAACATTGTCAAGCTTTTGCATAAGTAGTGTTTATTTCAGTTTAAAAATATTAATCTCAAAAGCTACAAAAAACATAGACTTAGTTTCTTTTATCGTTTGCATTTAATTCATCAATATATATTTGCAAAAAAGAAAAGAAGTTTGTTTTAAATAGTGGTAATTTGCTTTGAATACACCTTTACCTTCATTTACTTCTTGTTGAGTCAAAAACACCATAAGTACATCACTCCATTTCCTTCTGAGTAAGAAACAACCCTTTAAAATGAACGCATAATTAAAATTTACTACTAATTTTTGTTTTTAGGGGCCTTTCACCTACTAGCTTAGGCTAGACTTGTGGGCTAGGAAGTGTAAACTTCCCGCAAGTTATAAAACTCAGACGTAGTGGACCTTTCTTTAGGTAAATCCTTGACTTTATCGACTGTATCTGGGAAGCTCCTCTCAAACGGGAGTTAAGCACGAGGCCACGTGGAGGCTTGGACATAGGAGATAACCCTCCGAATCCTTGTCAAAGCATAGATCAGGACTTTTACGCATCTGAGGATTCTGTCCTAGACAGAGTTTCAGGCTCAGCTACCCTGCCCATGCGCACGAGTCAGGCTTGCGACTGTCCCCCCAGACTGTTGGTATAGCTAAGGTAGCCTTTAGTCTCTTGTCTTTTAGGGTTCATAACTAGGTAAACCGGAAGGCTATTTCTGGTTCACCTTGAACGGGCTTGGAAGGTAACCCTTGTTGAAAGTGTAGGAGGGCGGTTGGGTGATTCCTCCACTTGTGCCTAAGAACCACTTCAAGGACGCCAAGTAATCGTTCATCAGCTTTCTTCGGGAAAGTATATCTTTTACCCTTGTTTGATTGCTTGAGGCTTTAGGAATTTTTATAGTGTATGCTCTGTGGTTTTGCCTGTGTTTAGTTGGCCTTAGGGTGTGATTTGTTAAATTTTCAATCGTGGAGGACCAACCTTTTAGAAGGTCAAGAAGGTTGAGAAACCTTCCTCCTCTCGTCACATTGGAGCCTCCACCTCCACCCCAAAGGCGGAGATTGGACACTGACGGTTCATTTGAACCAGTAGGAATAAGTGAAGTTCTTGGTGAACCAGAACTAATAGCTAACCGTTTTGATCTTGATACAGTTGAGATAGAAGATTTGCAGACTGAAGAGTTTGCAAGGAACTTTAACACCCCATTGACTGATTTAAACGATCCTATGATCGTTCAGGTTAGACCTTTTCATTCACCTGTATTAGGTGTCCCTATGGGTAGGATCATGTCTTCTGTGGAAGAAAGTCCTTTTGTGTTCACCTCAGCCGTTCCGGTTGAAGGGGTACTGCCTCCCTCGGTAAGTGCCCCTAGATCTAGTCTACCTTCTACACCTTTGACTCCAGCGAGCCGGTTGGTTCAGCCACCAGTTCACTCAAACCTAGCAGATACTTCTGGTGACATGGTTACTGGGATCCCCAGTATACCTACTATTCCTTCTTCCTTTCCATATACTACCCAAAGTGGTCCGGTAGGATCCTCGGCGTTTGTCCAAGGATTTCCTTGGATCGGGGGGCATATTCCCCCATCCAGTCCATACGTAGGTCCATCTCCTTCCTATGTAGGAGTGCAGTTTGGAAACAACACCTCTTATGGGCAAAGTTTCCAAACTCCCATTTCGGTTCCATTCACGAGCTCTCCCTTTTCGTTGTTCAGTGGAGGGATACCGGCTCCTATCTTTCAGACCCCCATTTCTATGGGGATGGCCCGAACTTCTTATAATGCACCCCCTACACACAATCCTGTGGCTTACGGATGGAATCCGTTTCAGAGCAATATTCCCACTTCGCAACCGGTGGCAGGGGGAAACCCCACTTTTACCCATGGGCATTCGGGGGCAGGTCCCTCTAATCCCCAAGCTGGCACATTTAGTTCCCCGGTTCGACCCAAAATTCCGTTCCTAGCAACCTTAAACTTTCCAGATTTGTCAAAATTGATGAATGACCCGGTGAAGCATGACCCCTTGTGGCCACCTGTTCCCACCAAATTGCCATCGGACATCCCTAATTTTGAAGGCAAAATTGGTGAAGATCCTGGGGCTCATGCCACCACATTCCATTTATGGTGTTCTTCAAATTCGCTGAATGGAGATTCAATAAGGTTGAGGCTATTCCAGAGGACCTTGACAGGTACTGCGGCAAAGTGGTATATTGAATTGCCTTATTTTGCTTTCAGTAGTTTCTAGGACTTGGCTAGTGCGTTTATTAGCCACTTTTAGCTTCCGGTCCGATATGATTTCGGACCGGACTTGTTGTCTACTTTTAGGCAAAACAAGGCTACCCACATCTCGGATCACATCCAAGAGTGGAGGAGGTGAAAGAGCCTTATAAAATCCATTATCCCTCCTGAGTTCCTTTTAGAGTGGTTCCTTAAATCCCTGTTGCCATACATATCTAAGGACGTATCCACCTCAGGAGTGACGAATGAAGAAGAAGCCATTCTCAGGGCCCAGTAGTTGGATTTGATTTATTCACAATATGGGATCTTATATGAGATTATCCCTGAGGCACCGAGGCCTTCGCACGATGCGGAGAAGCCTAAGCCTGGACCCCATGCCGATGGTGTGGTTGGGTCCGTTAACTCTCCCACCGTAGAATCTTTGACTAAGAAACTTCATCAGTTGTCCGTCAAACAGTCTACGGTGGAGGTAGCAAAGGTTGCCCCCTCCCCCCAGAGTGCAAATGTTTTTGCACAAGCCTCTCAGAAGGGAAATCAGCAGCCTGACAGGAAGAAAAAGAAATGCAAGAAGGGAGAGGGAAATCAAAACAAGCAAAAGCCTGTGAACAATGCTGATGGGGGAAAAAAAGAAAAGAAGAAGGTCAAGTTCCCTTGTAAGTTGTGCCAAGAGGACCACCTTACTCACCTTTGTCCCCTTATGGATCAAGCCCAGAAGCTGCTTAAAGCTCAACAACCGGCTATCCTGAAGGATCCTTTTCCCCAAGGACAGAACTCTGCTTCAGCTTCTCACGTAGCAGGGGGCACTCAAACTGCCCCTGACCCAAACTATATCAACATGGTTCGATCTTCGACTTTGTTGCAGACACGGAACAAAAATTATGAGAAAGAGACTCTTGAGAAGGGTAAAGTTGTAGGTGAAACTTCTAACCCTCTCACAATAGAGAAGCCTGCTGAAATTATGTCGAAGATACCGAAAGGTGTCTTAAAGAAGACCTTGCATAACCCTAATGCTAGGGTTGCTTCGAACTACTCCGTGGTTGGAGATTTAGCCCAAACCCCGTGTGCAATGTCAGCTTTAGAGGTGTTACAGAGTTGTCCCGCTTAGCGGGATGCCCTCTTAGCAGCTTTAGGTAGCATGGACTCTTCGAGTCTCATGGCGAAATTTCATTTATCTGATGTTAAAATTTGCCTGCCTTACCATGTAGCCCTATCAATAGATGTCGTCCATGGTGGTAAGACCATTGGAAGGGCAGTTGTTGATGAGGGGGCCTCTACATGTGTTATGTCCTTGACCTGTTGGAAAGCTCTTGGATCCCCAGAGCTGGTCCCATCAAACACTTTGCTTACTGCTTTTGATGGAAGATCCTTTCGTCCGCATGGTATCCTGCTGGCTTTTGAAATTAAGTTGGTAGGCAAAGCAGTGTCTGTTGAAGTAGAAGTGATTGATGCTCCTTTGGACTACAATTTGCTTCTGGGAAGGAACTGGACTTATGCGATGTCCGCTATTGCGTCGGTCGTCTTTCATGTAGTGGTTTTTCCACATGAGGGCAAGTTGGTTACTATTGACCAACTTGATTTTACCCGAAAAGGTTGTTTAGAATCTAACAAGTCCGCTGTGCCATTGGTTGATCAGGTCAAACCTGCTGCACAGAGTTTGGGGGATGGAATGTACACATCACTGATGGGCACATTTGATCTTCCAGCCCCGGTTAATTATATTGGTTCTACTAGTGTGGGGAAGTCCATCGCTACGGTTGTCGATAGGACTGATCCTTGGGTTCTCCCAACCCCCCATGAACTGTAAGTGCCCCTATCGGCAGTGGAGGTTGCTTATCAAGCTATCACTCAAGCCACTGCTGATCCCATTCCAGATCCTCTAACAGTCTCGGATGATCTGGAAGAATTCTATTTGCCCGTATGGGCGGAAAACTCTTCGCATTCTATAGATTGTTTAGACATGGTTTTACCTTCCGATGAAGCTATTCTGGAAGCCATGAGTGGACGTGATAAGATTTGTGAGGATCTTCATCATCGATCCTATTTTCTTCCAGAACTAAGTAGAATAGAAAACCAAGAGTTTCGTTTGAGACTGTCAGAAGATGTTGATATACCTATCAACCCTTTTCCTAGGGAAGGAATGTTTGCCGAGGGGAATATGGCAACTATTTCCACTACCATACCTATTAACATCTCTGTAAACCCTGATGTCATGGAAAACATATATATAGGTGCAAACTGCTCTTCTGAGGAGATTGCTA
Organism: Pseudotsuga menziesii; assembly: GCA_001517045.1. Classification (NCBI taxonomy): domain Eukaryota; kingdom Viridiplantae; phylum Streptophyta; class Pinopsida; order Pinales; family Pinaceae; genus Pseudotsuga; species Pseudotsuga menziesii. Next base: position 668,562 of record LPNX010585594.1, read on the forward strand.
TCTATACTGCCCTTTTTAAGGAATTCCGCAATGTCTTTGCCTGGTCATATGAGGAGATGCCAGGCATAGATCCATTGATTGTTGAACATGAAATCCGAACATATCCTGATGCCAAGCCAGTTCGACAGAAATTAAGACTCGTGAACCCACGCAAAGCGGTGGCTGTGAAAGCTGAAGTTGAAAAGCTGTTGAAGGCCGGTTTTATATATCCCATAGCTTTGACTGAATGGGTATCCAACCCTGTTCCTGTTGATAAGAAGCAAGGGACTATCCGCGTTTGTACAGAATTTAGAGACCTCAATAAATCCTGTCCCAAGGAAAACTATCCCACACCATTTATAAACCAGCTCATAGATGCATGTGCGGGAAGTGAGGTGTTTTTGTTTATGGACGGTTTCTCTGGATATAATCAAATTCAAATAAAACCGGAAGACCAACATAAAACTGCTTTCATTTTTCCTTGGGATACCTTTGCGTATAAGAAAATGCCCTTTGGATTGAAAATGCTGGGGCAACCTTTCAACAGGCTATGAACTTTGCTTTTAATGACATTAAAGCCATTGTCGAACCATACCTTGATGATCTACCCGCTCATTCTCGTAAGAGGATCCAACATCCAAATCATTTACGATTGATATTTGAAAGATGCAGATATTATAAAATCCGCTTGAATCCCCACAAGTGTGTATTCTGTGTCGAGTCAGGAATATTACTCGATTCATAGTCTCTAGTAGAGGCATCCAGGTGGATCCTTTGAAAGTTGAGGCTATTGTAAATCTGCCTCCTCCTCATTCTCTCAGGCAACTTCAAAGCCTGCAAGGAAAGTCTAATTTTCTTCGACGTTTTATTGTTAATTATGCCAAG
>LPNX010585594.1:669638-762866 GCA_001517045.1 Pseudotsuga menziesii
TTCCTGATATCCACCTCTGATCCTTGGTACGGAGATATTCTTATATATCTCCAGACTTTGAAGTACCCTGCAGCTTCCTCAAGGGAGGAACGACGTAAGTTACACCTTCATGCTAAGAACTACCTCATTATAGGAGATACATTATATCGACGAGGGGTAGATTTCGTTTTGCGTCGTTGCCTTACTCATGAGGAAGCGGAGATTGTCCTGAATGATTCCCATAGTGGAGCGGTGGGGGTGATTTATCTGGGTTAGCAACGGCCCAGAATATATTACGTGCCGGTTATTTCTGGCCCACGATCTTTAAAGATTGTGTGGAAGCAGTGAAGTGCTGTCATCCATGTCAGCTTTACACCAGGAAGATTCGGTCACATCCTGCTCCGTTATTTCCCGTTGTCTCGATAGGCCCCTTCATGAAATGGGGAATTGATTACGTGACATGCAACCCAACCTCGGCTGGGGGGCATAAATACATCATTGTCGCTGTTGACTATTTTACAAAATGGGTAGAGGCAATGCCTACTTTTAAAGCCGACGGGAAAACAATAGTTTTCTTTGTATTTAATCAGATTATAGCACGGTTTGGTATACCCAAAGTGATTGTCACTGACCATGGCAGTCATTTTCAAAATGGCATGATGACGGAACTGACTACCATGCTCGGATTTAGACAAGAACATTCTTCTCCATACTATCCGCAAGAAAATGGTCAGGTTGAGGCTGTCAACAAGACTTTAAAAACTATCCTTAAACGTACAATTGACGGAGCCCATTCTAACTGGCACATCATGTTATATCCTGCTCTTTGGGCCTACCGAACTAACGTAAAGACTGCTACGGGTTTCTCCCCTTTCCAACTCATTCATGGGGTGGAAGCAGTTACTCCGATTGAATGTGAAATCCCGTCTTTAAAGATAGCCATTCATGTGTTACCTGATACGACTGAGCTTGAAGAACGTCTGGTACATTTAGAAAACCTTGATGAACGACATAGAGATGCGTTGACTGCTAATCAGGCTCATAAAAATAGGGTCAAAACTCATTATGATAAATCGGTCAAACCTAGGGTTTTTCTCTGAAGGGGAACTTGTATTGCTTTGGGACCAAGATAAAGAACCTCTGGGGGCAGGAAAATTCAAGGCAACGTGGTTAGGACCTTATGTCATGTCGAAGGTATTAAGTAAGGGCGCATATGAGTTAGTTGATTTTGATGGGAACAAGCTGCCTGAGCCTAGAAATGGGCTCTACCTTAAGAAGTACTATGCTTAGGCTTAGCACTTTTTCTTGTATTTTTAATGTATGTATTTTTTGTGTACATTAGGTTGTCGGTTTTGTTTTTTATATTATCTGCTGGTTGTTGCAGATGTCTTCTGAAAGGTATGTAGGATTCGTTGATGGCGACAGCCGTCACACTTGTAACCTAGCCTCAGCAACATGGGTTATCTATTCTCCTTCAGGACAGCTTGTTGCCATGGGAGGCGCTTGTCTAGGTCCTGCTTCTAATAATGTTGCTGAGTATAGGGTTGTAATTGAGCTCCTATGGGATGCTTTGTCACGTGGCATCACCCAGCTTGAGGTCCGTTTGGATTCTCAGTTGGTGGTTTCCCAGCTCAATCGAGCTTATCGGGTGCAAAATCCTATCTTATTACGTTAGTTCATGCAAATTCGTTTATTAGAAAGACATTTTGAGGTTATCACTTTCAATCATATTCCACGAAACCAAAATTCATTGACTGATGCATATGCTAATTACATTTTGGATTGGCATCTCACACACATTTTATAAACATGTACAACAAACATATAAAAAACACTTGTAAATAAACTGACAACAAACACCAATATATATATATATATATATATATATGTAAAATATATGTCCATAGATAGGTAAAGTCTGATTCTCAGATCCCGTCATATAAAAAATGTATAAAATGTGGATCATAGTCCATCAAAATGTTCTAGAACTAAGCTGGACCGCCCTGGTCACTAGGACCTCCTTGGTCCCCATGATCCCTCTGCACTCTGGCTTCCTCAGCCTCCTCGGCTTCGACAGCCTCCACCACATCTATGTATACGAGCACTGCTCTAACTACTCGTCTGAAAAGACGTAGCCAAACCGGTGGAACCCCCACAACAAACTCCTGCATGGCTATAGGGATATGCTCAATCCGCATAGTAGGTACTCGTTGGGTCAGCTTGGCCAGCTTTCCCTCTAGTACCCTGATCAATCCTGGATCCTCGCCCATGACAGGACGAACAAACATGCGAGGGTGCCCTTCAGGGCGGATCGGTCCAATATCTGCATTTTGACACATGAATAGGGTTAAGACTTGTACATATGTATCTATATATCATTCTGAAATTCATAAAAATTTGAAAATGATAAAAATTAAAAATTACTTACCTAGCTCTCCCCATGCTCCTCCTGGAGGGAGGATAAGGTCGGGGTCACCTCGGAAGTCCATCCCGGTGTATGGAAACTGCTCCAATGCTGGCAGCTGTCATTCCCACCAGGTATAAAAGTCATCATCATAGACACTGTGTACCGAGTCTCCTCCTCCTTGACGGAGGAAGATGTCTCCCCACCTGCTTAGCCTCGGCTGATGTGGAGATCTGATTGGTAGAGGTATAGCAGGGCTCAGTGCTGGTACTCTCGAAGAAGAAGAAAGCCACTAATATGCTTGCATAGCCAAAGTTTTTCCGCCTTCCCCTCTTGCAGTCGGATAGTTGTCTCCTCATGATGGGGGCAACTCCCGAGCAACAATCATAGAGAGCACCTCTAAAGCAGTCAACTGCCAACCTCATTTGGTTCCTTGTGGCCAAATGTAAATATGAGGATCCCGATATTCTCACAATGGTGCTAGCTAATACCTGGAGAGTAAAATCTCAAATTTCTGCAACCGGAACGCTAGTTCCTCTGCTTTGAGTACCCGGTGTACAGAACACATCCACATAGTTTTGGACACTTAAGGGGTCACCACCCCTGCCAATGCCTTCCATGTTCACCGGGGCTCCTCGTTGTGACAACCCGATAATGAAATATATGTCTTCAGTGGTAAGCTCTAAGGTTTCACCTTGTAAGTTGAACATCCCCAACTCATGATCCCAATAATTGACCATGAACTCAAGTATGCGGACATTGGCCCGCATGGGCGATGTACAAAAGAATTTCAGCAGCCTGCTTGTGCGCAATGCATGTATGGTGGGCGCGCTTTGGAGTGCCGCTTGATCCATTATTTCGTGCTCCCTTTCCCTCCATTCCAGAACCATCTTTTACCTAGCAAAAACAAGTATTTTGATTCAATTTTTCCATACCAAAATTCAAAATTTTTGAATATACTTAAGTCTTTTATCCTTTGCACAGCATACGCGACTGTCTAATTAGACAAGTCACATACTATACACGACTGTCTATTTAGGCAACCCGCGTATAGAACGCGTATAAGCGAGTTTCCATATCAGCAACCCGCGGATGCGCCGTGCTACAGTTCAGGATGTTTTTAAATATGGAATTCAGACTCAAATTTAATAATTGCTTGGAACAAAATGAAGAGCTTAGGGTGTAGGCTTACCTGCAACTGGTGGATTACGATTTCGTCGGTCCAATTGTCCACAATGATTGAACAAAGGTAGAGGGTAAAACTTGCTTTTTATGGCTCAAAAGTTCAAATGGTGAGTTTTGTTTTAATTTTCAAACTATTTATAGAAATTCTATGTCTTAAAGTGGGTCTTTTTCTATAGTTTGAAATGTCAATCAACTAATACCATACTTCTTTGTGCTTTGGAACAGGTTTTTCATCCTTACAAGGTGTTGTTGCTCCAATAGGGTGGTTTTGTCATTTCCAATACATTTTGGCATCTTTATTCAATCCACATTAACCTTAGCATTCAACATTTTGCCACGGACTATGGTATTCTAAGCCATTAGTCCCTTGTTTTCTACCATTGTTCTTTCGTGGCTAGGACCCTTTTTTCATGAGTATCCTTCTTATATGCCTATGACATCCTTTGGTACTCATGCCGCATCTGTTTCAGGTTCAGGGGTATCCTCTTAGCTATTTTTCACGCCAAATAGAGTTTCTTTTGAATCTCTTTTTACAAACTATCCCTTTATAGGACTCCCCATCCTTATGGAGTTTCTTTAGGCCCAGGTCTGACTCCTTCAAAATAGACTTGACTGCTGAGTTAACTCGTCCGTTCAAGCTCGTTAAGAATATGTGAGCGGGCATCCGCATTGGTGGTAGGTTATCTCTTTCTCGGACCATGCAGAATAATATGAGAAAGGATCACTCTCTTTTCTTTTGAATTGAGAAGAGTATTCTCAGGTATAGGTTTATCACTTTTCCGGACCTGAGGGACTAAATTTACGGAAAAGGAACACCCGGTTTGAGCTTAGTTTTCTCTTTTTCGTGCTCTAGACCCAAACATGAAAAAGATTCCAAGTGTATTTTGTGTCTTTGTCATGCTCGTTAAACACTTAAGAACAAAGCAACAAGTTTATTGTTGTAAGCCCCATTTCTCGTAACCAAATGGATCTTTCCGAGTGATCTTGCTTTCCTTCACACTCGTAAAACTCAAGCTATTTTATGATGTTTTGGAAGGAGCATTGGGTAGGTGGTAATTTAACCTTTTTCGGACCTCCCTGACTAAATACGAAAAAGGTTCACCTTTTCTTCTTCGGAAGTTAAGAGAGTTCTTCTGTGGTATGTTTTATACTTTTTCGGCCTCAGGAGACGAAATTGGACGAAAAAGGACCCCCCTGGAGTCTTCTTTGGAGTTTTCAGACTCTCTAAATGTGAAAACACCGGTTGAGCATGTACTAGTTCGGGCTCATTAAATCCACGAATCAGTGACACTATCAAGCATTATTTTCCCGTCTCTTCAAGCTTGTTAAAAAATGAAGAGGGATCTGAGTTTACTTTCCTGGACTCGTTAAAATTTAACAGGGAAGGTAAGGAAGAAGTTTTCTCTTGTTTTCAGTAATGGCAGCATGTCCTCCTTGAACATAACACTCTTTGTTTTCCAATATCCATGTTTCAGTGATTACTTTCTGTTCAGCTATTACCTTGAGTTTCTTACTCCTCCTCTTTTCCGTTATACCTAGGGAATCTGATCATGTCTCCTACATGACAGATAGGTCTAGTTGTTCCATCTATAAGTTAACCGCTGCCTTGGGTCATCTCTATGTTGTGCTCATTGTTCAAGGACTATACCCAATGTCTGATCTATAGCCTGATCCCATCATTGTTATATCTGTTATCTATTGTGTCTCCCTTCTTTTGCCCAGTTCCTAGTCACTCTTGTGATCCGTTGGAGGATCTATTGCCTTCCTTATCACAGCATGGTTCCGTTTCAGTACTTCCTGATGATGAAGACCTAGAGTTTTGATGTTTGTACCTCAGGATTCACTTTCATCATTGGTGGATTCCTTTGCTTCAGTTGTCGATTATCATCTATTGATTGACAAACTGTTGAATCCTTTCCATGTTCGACTTCAACTTACCCTTATTCACATGGCTTGGATTGTACTGGTTCTTTGGGATCCTTTATGAAGACCTTAGTTCCTCACCTATGGACTAAGTTGCCCAAGATTATGTTCTATCCATATACACAGCTTCCAGATCTTTGAAGACTCATCATTATTGTATATTGTGGCTTCGATCCACCTTTGTAATATACGTGGTTTTTATACCCATATCATATGATGTACTCAAATATTGTAAAGGAGCTAGTGTTCCAGTAAATTGAACATAGCATCCTCAGATGTAACTTTGTATATGACATTACTATGTATTTGTTTCAGGTACTCTCTCTGCTCCATTGGATTTCTGAGTTCTCCAAAGATAAAGATTATAATGTATTTCGGCCATCATTTCCCTCTGACCTCACACATTAGGGGGCATCTGTTATCCACTTGAATGGCACCTCTCCGTCCGAGTGCTGACATCCCTCATGTTGGCACACAAAAGGACATCTATGGATCTAGGGTTGCCCAAAACACTATAGATGGGCTTATTATGAATTACATTCATCATCCATATAGCTGGTTATTTTTACCCTTTAGCTATGTCAATTCATATACGCGACTCTCCATATATGCAACTCGCGTGTCATACGTGAGTCTCGGTTGTTGCATGTCGGGTATAGATGTATACGCGGGTTGCCTTTAGAGAAACTTGCGGATCATCCGTGAGTTGCTTTTATTGATACTCGTGGATACTTGCCTTTGACATTAAAAATAAAAACACGCGATTATTTTAGATTAGTCAAACCATTTACCTTAATCTCCTTAACTGTCTCAACCTCCTCAACCCTTGAAATTGCCTTATTTCACCTAGTATAAATACAGGCCTTGGGGAGGGTGTTTGATATATACACTTGGAGAGCAAAGTTATGCTGGTGGAGTTTATACAGAAGTCTTTGGAGTAGTGGAAATCAGAATCCTTTGGCTGCAGAGGAGTCTTGTCTCAGGCGTTGGGTTGTGATCTGAACTCTTTCCATTATTGTTAATAAAGAGAATCCTTCTTCCATATTGTGTCTTGAATGTATCTCATGTATTGTGGTTTGATAAATGTTTATGTTTCAGCATCCCGTATATGATTTATCTAACCTGTTTATATATATGAATCATCTTGTATTTGGAAGATTGGTCCTTGACAAGCGAAGGAGAAAGCATCCCTGAAGACTTTGGAGGAGAAGCAGGGTGGAAGAGGACAAGCTAGGATCAACCATCGTGTATCGGGTGAGTCTTCCCCATCCTCCTATTTCCTTTACTGCACTCTAGAGTCAATTGTCTGCAAGTTTATTGAGTATGTTGGTAACCCCAGACCTTCGGTTATAAGGTGTTTATTCCTGTACAACAATTATTTTAAAGAATGTATATCTAGTACTATTATATTATTTCCATTCAAGGGGAGCTTCTTCCAACCATACAATATTGGAATATTTCATGGAATATAAGTTAGAAGATTCTTTTATTGTGGAAAGGGCTTCTGTTGCAACTTTTTGCTTCCATTTTTTGTAGATTATTTCAAAATCAACCCTCACATTTTCAATACCCATTTTTAATGCTCTTCTAATGAAACTCTTTATTCTGTAACATCCCCAACTAGATTTGGACTAATTATTAAGTGAATTATTTATGTATTTATGTGTGGGACTTTTGCCAAACACTTGGAAAAGCCACGATTATACTATTGTAGAATACTCTGCAAATGAAATATAATTTTTGTGTGTCTTGATATGGTTTATTCCAGCTCACATGTATACAAATAATTTCACATTAAACCCACACAAGATCTTTACAAACCACTCATGAAAGGAAATCTCATAACAGAGGAAATTAATAGTAGTTTCGTTGGAAGTAAGCAGTACTATAATAACAGTATAAGTAAGAAAATGGCAATGGTTGTGGACCCACTGTAACAACACTAAACTCATAGATGTAACAAAGATGTAATCAATATAAATATATAACAGTGATGGTTGGTCCCTCCTCAGAGATCTTTTCCTTCAACTCATCCTCCAATCTAGTGTGCTTCCTTCCTCAATGGTGTCATGAGTTTACTTGAATCATTGGGCCTCTTTACTGGTCAAGATCTTGGTGAATGATGCCCTTGGTTTAACATCGTGTAACAACAATATGAAACAACCATATATTTCTAAGTTCCCCCACCCACAAAAATGCCTTCAATGGAAGAGAGTGTTCCACTTTAAACCCCATGAAGTGGTCAGTCACTTGAAAACTTGTCTTTACCCTTAGATGTTGATATTTTCTAGGAAGAAGTTCAATTGGTCTTATCTCTGTTGAGTCAAATTTTGTGTCATGATGATGACAATTATGTAAATGAAGACATGGTAGGTTTCCTATTGAGAGTAGGTTCACCTGAAACAGAGTCAAGTTCAATTTGTTGTTTTAACCTTGACGAGTTTTTAGCCAATGTGATTCACTCACAGTTTATGGAATTCCCCAAGTTAAGGTATTTTAGATATCAGTCTTATCTGCTCAACATAATTCTATGCTCAAATGCGTCATAACTAAATTTTCTTGGTACAATATTTTCTCCTCGTATGCCCAAACATATCAATATGTTTGAATTCATCAACATATTTATACGAGAGGTGTGTAATATGAGCAATTATTTCAAATGGAATGATTTAGTTAAAATTCGTCAAATTTAAAGACTATTATGTGACCCCTTAAACCTTAAAGGAATAAACTATTCAAGTGACTAAGTGAGAAACCATCCAAGTAACAAAGTGAGAGATAATGGGGTTAATGGAATACATTTTGCTGAGTGTGGAGAAAAGTGAGATAATAAGATGACATGAAGATGGAAAAGATGGCGTAGAATAGAAGATAAAATATGACTAGGGGAGAAAAGAGAAGAGAAGAGGAAAAATAGGGAAGAGCGAATAAGAATGGTGGGAGAAAAATAAAAGGGATAAGAAGGAGGGGAAATACAAGAAGAGGAAAAGAGAAGGAGAATAGAAGAAGATGAACAAGAATAAGGGGAGAAGAAGAAGAGGGATAAGGAAGGGGGGGGGGAGAAGAGGAAACGATATAAGGGAAGGATAAGAAGACACAGAAGAAGAAGAGAAGGAGGAAAATACAAAAGAGGAGGAGGAAAATACAAAGAGGAGGAGGAAGAGATATGCAATTATTATTATTTATTTAATTTATTCTTTGTACATATGAAATTAAACCTTCAAATTCGTACTCATGAAAAATTACCCCTAAAAATCAAACCCTACCAAAAAATGCACAAATATGCAATTAATCTAAAACCCTACCCATAAAACCCATCAATGTATAGTATATTGTTCGTTAGTCAAAATCATGAAGAATTTTTATAATAATAATAATAATAAATCCAAAAAAAAAACACAACAATTTTTTTTTGGTTGAAAACTTGTTTTTTGGGGAAAATTAAATGACTCTAACCTTTCATCCAAATAGGGTACCCTTAAATATTTATTGGATCAAAATTATCCCAATGAACTTGACAAGGTCTTATAATCTCTAGACATCTCTGTGAAATAAATTGAAATGAAGTGAAGAAAGTGACTACAAACTCACTATATGTCAGAAATGTAGGAATAGAAGGACACACAAATGCTTTGTATTATGTTAACGTCTTATTATTTATACTCCTCAAAATTCAAAACAAAGAGGTAAAATTCCTAGAGATTGGGTGCCAAATGGAAAATTTCCCGAAAAATTAAGGCCATATAACCTTATGTTGAGACCGAGAGTGGAGGCTAAAAAGGGCTAAAGGAATAAGGATTGTGAAGGATGCACATGTAAGCATGGGACTGAGACATAAAACCAAGATCAAAGGAAAAGCGCAAGGAGTTGAATAAACGACAGATATTGGATGGGGGTTTGATTGACGACTTTTACATAATATAGAGTCTGAAGTTGCAAGAAGGATAAGAGGATTGAGTGGTAGTGGATTATAAACCGCTTTCCACATGGAACATCGTGGTGAAGTCCACTGGGAACATCGGTGAGGAAAAACAACTTGTCTAAGGTTTCGAAACCATCCTATTCATTGTATAAAGGTGTTCTGGAAAAGTAAAAGTTATTTTTTGTCTTGTCATTGTAATAGAACGGGGATTTCGACAATGTACCAACTTTCATCTCCAACTAGGTTCAAATATCAATTGCCGAATATTCTTTTGTTTACTAGGTAGCTCTAAAATTTAAAACTTTGTTGGGTTTTCGGTCATAGAAAAAAGTTAGGACTCTATGTTAGGTAGGGTTTTAGATGAGAAAGAGGAAGTTAAAGTTGACAGGGAAGGAAGTGTTTTCGACCCAATTCTATCTATAGGCAGTGTTTCTTAGAAAAATAACATTTATGTGAACTTAAGTCGGAAGGAAAAGAAGTGTTGAATGTTTGCAACTCCTTTCTATATTATTTTTACATTCAATAAACCCTACAGTTTCCAAAATTTGTTGAATGGTGTGTCAACAATTATTCGTTAACTGAGAAGGTGATTATGAACAATGGTACCACCAAAATTCTCTGCCAGGTTAAAGCAAGAATTGTTCATGAAGTTTTGAGTCCACCCAAAAGTTTTCCTATAAACCATGAGTCTTTTAGTGAAGAAATTTTGGTCAGATTGTACAAAAATTGTAAACCTGAAGATAAAAATGTTTTCTTGACAAGAATTTTGAAAAGTGGCGAATCACTTGAAATCTTGTCTTTACCCTTAGATGTTGATATTTTCCGAGAAGAATTTCAATTGGTCTTATATTTGTTGAGTCAAATTTTGGGTTGTGATGATGACAAGTATGTAAATGAAGTCATGGTAGGTTTCCTGTTGAGAGTAGGTTCACCTGAAATAGAGTTAAGTTCAATTTGTTGTTTTAACCTTGATGAGTTTTTAGCCAATGTGATTCACTCACAGTTAAAGGAATTCCCAAAGTTAAGGTATTTTAGATATCAGTCTGATCTACTCAACATGCTTACAAGCTCAAACGTGTCAGAACTACATTTCAATGGTACAATATTTTCTCCTCGTCTGCCCAAACACATCAATATGTTTGAATTCATCAACATATTTATGGCAGAGGTGTGTAATATGAACAATTATTTCAAATGGAATGATTTAGTTAAAATTCGTCGAATTTTAAGACTATTATGCAACCCCTTAAACCTTAAAGGAATAAACAATTCAAGTAACTAAGTGAGAAACCATACAAGTAACAAAGTGAGAGATAATGGGGTTAATGGCATACATTTTGTTGAGTGTGGCGAAAAGTGAGACAATAAGAAGATGAGAAGAGGGAAAAGATGACATAGAATAGAAGATAAGATATGACTAGAGGAGAGAAGAGAAGAGAAGAAGAAAAATAGGGAAGAGCGAATAAGAATGATGGGAGAAAAAGAAGAGGGATAAGAAGGAGGGGAAATACAAGAAGAGGAAAAGAGAAGGAGAATAGAAGAAGATGAAGAAGAATAAGGGGAGAAGAAGAACATGGATACGAAGGAGGGGGAAACAAGAAGAGGGAAATATAGAAGGGAAGGATAAGAAGACAAAGAAGAAGAAGAGAAGGTGGAAAATACAAAAGAGGAGGAGGAAAATACAAAGAGGAGGAAAATACAAAAAGGAGGAGGAAGAGACATGCAATTATTATTATTAAATTTATTCTTTGTACATATGAAATTAAACCTTCAAATTCATACTCATGAAAAATTACCCCTAAAAAACAAACCCTACAAAAAATGCACAAATATGCAATTAATCTAAAACCCTACCCATAAAACCCATCAATGTATAGTATATTGTTCGTTAGTCAAAATCATGAAGAAATTTTATAATAATAAAAAAATCCACAAAAATAAAGCACAACAAATTTTTTTGGTTGAAAACTTGTTTTTATTGAAAAATTAAACGACTCTAACCTTTCATCCAAATAGGACACCCAAAAATATTTTTTGGATCAAAATTATCCTAGTGAACTTGACAAGGTCTTACAATCTCTAAACTTATGTCTGAGATAAATTGAAATGAAGTGAAGAAAGTGACTATAAAGTCATTGTATGTCAGAAATGCAGGAATAGAAGGACACACAAATGCTTTGCATACTGTTAACATCTTATTATTTATACTCATCAAAATTCAAAACAAAAGATAAAATTCCTAGAGATTGGGTGCTAAATGAAAACTTTCCCTAAGAAATGAAGGCCATATAACCTTGTTCTAAGACCAAGAGTGGAGGTGAAAAAGGGACAAAGGAATAAGGAGTGCGAAGGATGCACGTGTAAGCATGGGACCTAGACATAAAACCAAGAGCAAAGGGAAAGCGCAAGAAGTTGAATAAATTATAGAGATTGAATGGGGGTTTTATTGACGACTTTTACATAATCTGAAGTTTGAAGTTGCAAGAAGCATAAGAGGATTGAGTGGTAGCAGATTATAAACTGCTTTCCACATGGAACATCGTGGTGAAGTCCACTGGGAAAAGCAGTGAGGAAAAAATAGACTGTGAAAAGTTTCGAAACCATCCTATTCATTGTATAAAGGTGTGTTGTAAAAGTAAAAAGTTATTTTTTGTCTTGACATTGCAAAAGAACGGGGATGTTGACAGTGCACCAACTTTCATCTCCAACTGGGTTCAAAGGTCAATTGCCGAATATTCTTCTATTTACTAGGTAGCTTTGAATTTTAAAACTTTGCTATGTTTTTCATCATAGAAAAAAGTTAGGACTCTGTGTTACTTTGTAGGGTTTTAGATGAGAAAGAGGAAGTTAAAGTTGACAAGGAAGGAAGCGTTTTCGACCCAATTCTATCTATAGGCAATGTTTATTAGGAAAAATAACATTTATGGGAACTTAAGTCATAAGGAAAAGATGTGTTGAATGTTTTCATCGCCTTTATATATTATTTTTCCATTCAACAAACCCTACAGTTTCCAAAATTTGTTGAATGGTGTGTCAACAATTACTCGTCAACTAAGAAGGTGATTATGAACATTGGTACCACCAAAATTCTCTGCCAGGTTATTGCAAGAACTGTTCATGAAGTTTTGAGTCCACTTGAAATTTTTCCTAGAAATCCTGAGTCTTTTAGTGAAGAAATTTTGGTAAGATTGTACAAAAATTGTAAACCTGAAGATAAAAATGTTTTCTTGACAAGAATTTTGAAAAGTGGCAAGTCACTTGAAAACTTGTCTTTTCTAGAAAGATGTTCAATTGGTCTTATCTCTGTTGAGTCAAATTTTGGGTCATAATGATGACAAGTCTGTAAATGAAGTCATGGTAGGTTTCCTATTGAGAGTAGGTTCACTAGAAACATAGTCAAGTTCAATTTGTTGTTTTAACCTTAACGAGTTTTTAGCCAATATAATTCACGCACAGTTAATGGAATTCCCCAAGTTAAGGTATTTTAGATATCAGTCTTATCTACTCAACATGCTTATATTCTCAAACGTGTCAGAACTACATTTCCTTGGTACAATATTTTCTATCGGTCTTCCCAAACTTATCAATATGTTTGAATTTATCAACATATTTATGGCAGAGGTGTACACATTTTTTTTTATGCTGATTTTCCCAGAGTTCTAGAAGATATGAAGAATACATTACAACCTTCACCAGAAAGTCAGACAGGCGATTGGTTTTTGTATAAAGAATTCACTATTATTCAGGTATATGGCTTCACTGGAGCATCAACCACGTGGATTTTTAAAATCATGCAAATCTGTTAATTAAACAAAGCATGTAGTTATTGTTCCTGGAAACTAGGGATTTAGTTACAAGAACTTTGTTGTAATAGATAGTTTGTTAGTTTTATGCTCAAGGATCTATTTTGTATATATTCTAAATTTTATGATGTATTGAGGTTGGATTCCAAGAAAAGAAAGAGAAAATTGTGAACTGTATTTTTTGGCTATCAATATAATTTTGTGGAGAACAGAAAGAAAGAACTTTTCCGAAAGCATAAATTCCTATGATAACATTTCAAATTCTATGATTTTATTTTATGTGTATGTGTTATCTTTATCTCAGTATTCCATTATATGTGTTTCTTCCTAGCATTCAATTGAGAATAAATGGTTTGGAATTCATCTATGGTGCTCCAAATGCATGCAATTGAATGCTCATATTTTCTATCTAACATTACATTGACATTCTTCCAAAGTTTGATGCTTTGATGTAATGTATTGTTTCTTCTAAACTCTGCTGCAATCCTACAACGAATTTTGTTACTGAAAAAATGTTGTTTACCTTGATTCTAAGTTAGAGATTATTCATTCCCTTTTGTCTGCAAACTGAATATTTTACTCATTGAATCCATGCCCAATGGTTTCTTTCTCTTGATCTTATCAAATACAATTTGAAATTTTATATTTGAAAATTCTAGCCATTGTGTTGAAGAGATAAATTGTTGTTGTAGTGACCATGAGTAGTAATTTTATAGAGGTATCTCCCTTTGACTGAAAGGGCTAGATTTTGGTCTAAATATTGGTTTGAGCTTAACTCTGAAATTTCCCTTCTACAACCAAAGAAAATTTCTAAGAGATAACACATACTATTTTAGATTAGCCTTTGTATCCTTATAACAAATCCATTATTTCATTTTTTCAAAAATAACGTGTCCTTATGACGTCCTTATCGCACCCTATTTTAATGTTCTGATGGAATCCTTAGCGGGCCTCCATTGTGTATCAAGTGTTTTATTCATGCCATTTTTTACGAATAAATAACTATATACCCTAATTTAATAAATACATGATTAATTAATTAATGATGTATTTAAGTATTTTAATTAATGCAAAAAACCTTATATCATATTCCCTAAAGCATAATCCTTAACATATAACCTCTAACCCATGTTCCCTAATGTAAAAATCTTAACTTCTACAGCATGTAAAACCCTTATCCCCTATCCCTTGACACATAACCCCTAACCCTTATCCCCTATAACATCAAACATATAACCCAAACCTCTCTAATCACTAATGTCTATTTTTAGCCATTATTTTCCATGCCGAATCCATGAAGTCACTAGCCCATGACCCTTATTCCCTTAAATTTAACCCATATATGATATACTCTAACCTCTAGCCCCTAAAATATAACCCTTAACCCTTAGAACATGTATACCACTATCCCCTATAACCCCAATTATGTAAATACTAAGCCCCTTAATCTCTATCCCCTAGAATAACACTCAATTCACATCCCTAAGCCTTATAAGCCCTAAAATCTACAGTCTCCCATGTATACCCCTATTTTTGAGCATTGGAACGCATTAAATCAGATTATATAAATGATGTGAATATGCTAGTATAAATCCCTAGTGCGAAGGTCACAATCAAGGCTAGGGTAGTGGATGGCTCAGCATATATGATTTGAATATCCATATATGGGACACATGGTTGGCTTATCACAATGATTTAAAGCTATGTAAATATTATGTTGGAAAATATTAAAATGGTCCAAGGTAGTCATGTAAAGAGCACTAGAGTGGCTATGATTCCACTAGAGTGGAAGAGAAAAGGGGGCATATGAGAGAGTAAATCCTCCTTTACCAAGTGTCAACCATAGAACTAGTTCATTTCTATCATGTTCCTTAAATGATCCATTTCATTTCTTTCACTTATCAAATCCAATCATTGAATGCATGTGCGATGTTGGTGGTAAAGTCTTCTCATGTAGTTATGGAAGCATGGGTAAATATATTTATTAGGTTATAAGTAATATATATTTTCACCAATCCTCTTGTCTTGATTTGAGTCTATCACTCACTCTTCGTGAAGAGTTCATACACGATGTATTTTTCATGTTATTCTCTCCATTGTTAATTTAATAGGCTGAGAAACTAACCAAAAAACAACATTGTCAAGAGGGAATTGTAGACATAAAGTGAAGAAGGATGGCTATAGTTGAGCATAGAGGTTGGAAAATATAGGAAATATTTAACCATTGTATATTTGTTGCTATTTGGATGCTTGAGAAGCCAAGATTTGCATGTAATTCTATGAAATCATACATTAGGTTGGACACTTTCTGCACACATCGAAGAACATTGTAAGAGAATGATTCTCTAAGGGACTATTGAGTAGAGAAAGGGCATGTATTTCTTGTGATGTGTGGGGTAGTGTGAAATATTTCCATGCTTGGGGTGCTTGAATGAGATTCCTATAGTGTTCTATGTTGAGTAGGTTAGCTAAGCATGAGAGAAAATGGGTTGGGCTAAGAGAGAGTGGAGCTTGTAGCTATTTCCTTCACCCTGGTGCCTCATATCCCATATTGGGGGTGGTATATGCAACTTATACCTATGGCTAGGTGTAAAATTGCTCTTGCACAACCAATTGCTTGGATCTTCTTCAGTTAAAAGATAATTGTTCATGGTTGTCTATGAATATGCAAGTTATGTTTGTTTTCTATTTTGGAATCATTTTATTATGCATGTTATTTGTGTGAAATTGTTGTTATTTCACCTCATTTTATATTCATGCACTTACACAGGCATATATTAATATATGTTACTCATGGGAGGCTTAAATTTCTGAACTCTAATAATGCTCTCCATGGGGAATACTTTGGAAATATGGAATTTGTAACTATCCATTTTGTGGTCATAATGATGGATGGGACATTACATCAATCTTTGATCTCTAATTTTTCATCACCATAACCACATAATCATAATCCATATAATACATTTCTAAATGATCTTTACTTAATAATTATAAAATTATTTATTTATTTACTTTAATAATAAAATAAAGTATTACTATAAGTTGGGTCTATCTGGGATGGTTAAGAGGAAAAGTTGTTATCCTCCCCACCTAACTTCAAATCTTGAGTATTCCATTATTTTTCCTCATGGGTCGAATGGGGATGGAAAGGTACCAACAATATCACTCTTTCTTAAGTCCTTTAGGGTGGGGATAGATGTTTCAAACATTTTTGCAACCTTGAGGGTTAGCTAAATTACTTAGCGACATTGTTGCTAGGTCATTGCCAATAATCCAACCCATTATCAAGTTTCCTAGTTTGATTCTTATGGGGTAGGCATATTGAGCCTACATATCTTGCTTTATACTGAGTATCATCCTTGGAGCGAGGGGAAGAGTGCAAGAGTTCACGAGAAGTTTTTTCTATAGAAAATAAATGAATAAATAAACATGAATTTAATAGATCCAATTTATTATTTAATTACTTAAATAACTACATAATTAAATAATAGACTAATTAGTTAATTAATTAAAAAATTAGTTAATAACTCTAATTAATTAATTATAAATGTTTGTTGGTCTATAGAAATAATGTCATCTTCATTGCATTCTACTTCTTCATCATATATTAATTCTGACTCAATTGACTAATTTCATTTGCATTGTATTAAAAAACAAGTCTCATATATTTAAACAAGATTAACTATTTTTCATTCATTTGTGTAGAAGTGAACAAGTTCATCTTCTAATAGAAAAAGAAACTATACGAGCTAGGCTAGTACTAGTTCAAAACAATGTAGTACTTCAAAGTGGTCTAGCAGTTCAACATATGGCACCCACACTGTAAGTTCAACTTTTGAATTGATATTGAATAATATATATTTAACCATTAAAAACATATTCCTAAATAAATTGTAATGTACATTGCACTTATTATATACAAATTCCTAATACGACGCCTTCAACGCTTCTCATGTTATTTCAATGCAAGCTGACATAAGACTGCAAATAAATTAATATATATCATTTGTTGAAGCTTATGAATTTATCATGAAAATTATTTATGTGCATTTAATATATTGTGTAGATGGGTATAGACACAAGACGAGAAAGTTGTAGCTCCCAGAGCTACAGAACCGATGAAGGAAGTTGCACCTTCTCCTAATAATGAGATTCCGAAAGAACATGATATGTTGGAGCCCTAAGAACCTCCCCACAAGAATATCTCCCACAAGATAAATCCAACTTGGGCCTGTGAGATTATTCAAGAAGCAGAAAGGTATGGTGCTCCAGAAGGCTCCACAAGGCAGAGCAAGAAGCCAAAGCCATTTCGTAGTTATGTGGATTTGATATGTGATCTTATAGGAAAAGAACCTACTTTTTTTGAAGCAGTTGGTAGAAGATATGACAGAAGAAAAACAATTTATAATGAAGAATTATGTATGGGAACTAGTTCCCAAGCCAGAAGGAAAAAGTGTGGTATCTTCCAAGTGGATCTACAAGATAAAACATACAACCCATGGGAGTGTTTAGAAGTACAAAGTCATATTTGTGGCCCGTGTGTCCTCTCAAAAGGAAGGAACTGATTATCAAGAAACATTTCCTCCAGTAGCAAGGTACACTTCCATCAAAACCATCATGTCACTAGCAACCAAGACAGAATGGAAGTTACACCAGATGGATGTGAAAACAACCTTCCTAAATGGTATTATTGAAGAAGAAGTGTACATAGAACAACCACAAGGTTTTGAAGTCGAAAACAGAAGAACACAGGTCTGTAAATTGAAGAAGGAGTCTGTCATATTATTGTTGTATGTGGATGACTTATTCCTAATAGGTAATGAGAAGAAAATCTCAAAGTGTAAGAAGAAGCTCACTGCAGAATTTGAGATGAAATACCTTGGCTTGATGCATTATTTTCTAGTTCTTGAAGTATGGTAGAGCCAAAAGGGAATATTCCTTAACCAAGGAAAGTATGCAGTGGAAGTCCTAAAAAGGTTTAACATGTTGGAATGTAAAGTCATGGCCACACCCATGGATACACACTTGAAGTTGTTGGCTAATGCTTCGTCAGAATTAGTGGATGTGACACTATACAAAAATATCATTGGTCCATTGATGTATCTGACGAATACCTGGCCATATATATGCTTTGTTGTGAACACTTTAAGTTAGTATCTGGTTGAGCCCAGACATGTTCGCTTGGTAGATGCAAAGTAGGTGACGAGGTACCCAAAAGGTATGAAAGACTATGGTTTCAGTTATACTAGAGATCACGACTTCAGACTGTATGGTTATATCGATTCAAATTAGGCAGGAAGTGTCTCAGATAGAAAGAGCACTTCAGGAGGATCTTTTAGTCTTGGATCAACCATGATCTCATGGCTAAGCAGGAAGTGGTCCAATTTTGCTCTCATCACTGAAGAAGCGGAATATATTGGAGATTATTCCGCCAGTTGTGAAGCCATATGGCTTCAGAAGTTGTTATTAAATCTATTTGATCTGAAGATGGATGCTACCATGATTCTATGTGATAACCAAAGTTGCATGAAGATGATAAAGAACCCTATGTTCTATGATAAGATGAAGCACATAGAGATCCAATACTTCTACATTTGTGACATGGTGCATAAGGGAGCCATAAAGCTCCAATATTTGAGCACATATGAGCAGGTTGTAGATGTGTTGACTAAGCCTCTGTCTCGTGTGAAGTTTGAATGCTTCCAAGACAAGCTTGGTGTTGTTTTCAAGGACTTCCCTCGAAAAGGGGATTAGTATTGATAATATGGAATCTTGATCACAACAGGTAGCTCAGTTGGGATTGATCATCCTTAGACTTGATCCTATAATTTTGAAAGGAAGGATCGTCCAAGATGATGAATTTGGGATTGATCATCCTTAGATTTGATCCCATAATTCCGAAAGGAAGGATCGTCCAAGATGATGAAGTTGGGATCGATAATCCTTAGAATTGATCCCGTAATTCCGAAAGGAAGGATCGTCTTAAATGTTGATCTTGTTGGACTGGATCCTATAATTATGGAAGGAAGGATCGTCCAAGATGATGAAGTTGGGATTGATCATACTTAGACTTGATCCCATAATTTCGAAAGGAAGGATCATCTTAAATGTTGATCTTATTGGAGTGGATCCCATAATTCCAAAAGGAAGGATCGTCCAAGATGATGAATTTGGGATCGATCATCCTTAGACTTGATCCCATAATTTCGAAAGGAAGGATCATCTTCAAAATGTTAATCTTGTTGGATTGGATCCTGTAATTACGAAAGGAAGGATCATCCAAGATGTTGAAGTTAGGAATAACCATCCTTAGACTTGATCTCGTAATTCCGAAAGGAAGGATCTTAAATGTTGATGTGGAAGGATTAATCATCCTTATACTTGATCTTGTAATTCCAAAAGGAAGGATCATCCTAAATGTTGATGTGGAAGGATTAATCATCCTTATACTTGATCTTGTAATTCCAAAAGGAAGGATCATCCTAAATGTTGATGTGGAAGGACTAACCATCCTTAGACTTGATCCCGTTATTCCGAAAGGAAGGATCGTCTTAAATTTTGGTGTGGAAGGATTAATCATCATTAGACTTGATCCCGTAATTCCAAAAGGAATGATTGTCTTAAAAGTTGACAAGGATGGACTTGATCCCATAATTCTAAAAGGAAGGACTGTCCAAGATGTTGGGGCTAATCATCCTTATACTTGATATCGTAATTCCAAAAGGAAGGGTTGTCTTAAATACTAATGAGTAATGGACTCGATCATGTAATTCAGAAAGGAAGGATCGTCTAGGATGTTAGTAGTGGACTTGATCTTGTAATTCCGAAAGGAAGGATCATCCAAAATGTTAGTAGAGTACCTAATCCCTATAATTTTGAAAGGAAGGATTCTCCAGGATGTCAGTAGTGGACTTGATCCCATAATTCCGAAAGGGAGGATCATCCTGTGTATGTATGTGTTAGTTGCGATTAGTATTGGTAGCTCTGCAAAGACTTGATCTTGAAATTCTAAAAGGAAGGATCGTTTGAGTACCACATATGTGTTGTCCATGATCTTATAATTTTGAAAGAAAGGATCATGATTAGTTGTTGTTATACCTTCCATAGATGATTTTTCTCCAACCTTGAGCTATTGATGATGATGTCACATGTTGTTGTTGTTGTTATTCCAGCTTTATGTTGATGAGGCAACCTTGTGTTGTTGTCGTTGTTGTGGTTGTTATTCCAGCTTTATGTTGATGGTCCAGCCTCGTGTTGTTGTCGTTGTTGTTATTCCAGATTTATGCTGATGAGCCAACCTTGTGTCGTCAATGCTAGTGATGTATCAGTTGTTATGCAGATGATGTTCCAATAGATGATGATGATGCTCTAGCTCCGTGCTGCATATGGTGCTCCAGTTCCATACTGCAGATGATGATGCTCCGTATCCATGTTGTTAACAATGTTTCAGTTCCATGCTGCATATGATGATGATGCTCCAGCTCCATGCTTCAGACGATGCTCCAGTTCCATGATGCAGACGATGATTCTATAACTCCATGCTGCTGATGATGTTCCAGTTCCACATTGCAGATCATGTTACTTCATCTCTGTATTGAAGATGCTGATGATGGTACTTCAGCACTGTACTAAAGATGTTGATGATGTTACTTCAGCTCTATATTGAAGATGTTGATGATGATACTTTAGCTCTGTATTGAAGATGTTGATGATGTTACTCCAGCTATGTACTGAATATGTTTATGATGATACTTCAACTCTGTAATGAAGATGATGATGCTCCAACTCTGTGTTGAAGATGATGACGTTGTTAAAAAATACCGATGATATATGGATGTCCCAGACGATGTTCCAAAAGATGATGTTAATGATGCATCCTCTCTCTCCTTTCAATGATGTTGTGTCGAGCCACACAAGTTGTTGTTGTGTTTAGTAGAATGCCCTTGTTGTCAAGGGGGAGTGTTGAAATAATGTAACTTCTAAGAATATTCTACTTGTACTTCACATTATTATTATTCCTCCTTCGGGAGATGTTACTGATGTAAAAGGTAATGTAAATCGGGTCAATAACACCCAAAAAAGATGATTATAATTATTATTACGAAGTGTACCTAGCTAGGTCGACCTAGTTTGGTAAAAGTCAGTTGGAAAGTTTAGTATATATAGGGAGGCACCCTCCTTCATTTATACACTCACTCACACTTGTATTGTGCAAGAGAGAGAAAGACGGAGATACAAAGAAGGAGGATGACTGATGTATTTGGTGTCTTAGCTCTTATGCTTGGGGTTTGGTCTCTCACTTGATGATACTTTGTTCTTTGGTCATTGCATACTAGTAATCTATATTATGGAAGATTTGTTGGGGTTTTCCCTTTAGGGTTTTCCTAGGGTAAATTGTTGTGTACCTTGTGATTATGTTTCTTTCAATGATCCTCTTTATGCTATTATTATGAAAATGTATTGAATGCTAATCAAGTTAGGACTTAAGCTATGACAACATAGAAAAATTACCAAGAGTCATAACCGGAACCTTGTGCTAGTTGTCAGAGCCTCGAGTTATAGCCACCTAGCTATAGTTAGAGATGCAACATTGAACTGGAGTAAGAGACATGTTCCACTGAGCACTAGAGTTTCTGGTTAGTCTAAAACCACTCATTTCGTAGAATGAATTATATTCTATTGGATTTTGGAATATTCTAGGAATATATGAAATTTAAAGCTAAGTTCTATATTTCGTGGTCATCATTGAACCACCATATAGTAGAGTAATTACAACTTTTGCTAGCCTTTAGAATGTTCCAAGGAAGATTGAAAAAGAACTTGGGTACTTCTAGAGAACCGTTGATCCAGGACATGAGTTATCACTAAGTTCCAAAGTTTATGTTTATCCTAAAACAACCCATTTAGTAGAAGACTTTATCTTATGATATCCTTTAATATATAGAGTTTTTTCAGCCATTTGCAGATGTCCTCCAGATTTCATCTCTCTGCTTGGACTCACATACACCCCTTCAGATTATGGGGGGTATTGTTGGAAATAATAATACTTTAAGGGTTATCATTATTAATCATTGTATTCCTATTCACATGAGATGAAGACTAGGAGTGAAAATGAGTAAGTGAACCAACCATCGAGAGTCCAAGAGACACCTTGGAATTTCGAATCCAAGTGTCATTCTCACATGTATTTATATGTACATTTGTTAATGAAAAATGCATCTAATGTTTGTCTATCTCCTTTGTTATTGGCTTTGTGTTAGTCATTTGATTGTATGCACTTTGGGCATTTTAATAATGTTCTAGATCAAAAGAAAAAAAAGTCTATATTGTTGATATTGTAGAGATTAATTTTAGGGTATGTTTCTTGATGAATATTTCATGCTTCTATGTTTTATAATCTAATCTTGGTATTCTACACCAAAATAGGAAAAGTCTAGGTTACTTTTAATATGAAGGTTATTTTTAGGGTATGTTTCTTTACTAATATTGCATGCTTCTATGTTTTTTTTTTTTTGGCTAAAGTCATAAGCCACCAAATATCAATAAGTTGTTTGTTAACATGGTGTGCAATGTGTATGTGTGACTGCAAAAAATAAACGCACTTAGAAAGTAATGCTTAAAAGTAAAATTTCTTCAAAATAAATGACAATTTTTACACTTAAATTTTGAATAGCAAAAATTCATATATAGGCAAACAACAAGCAATACAAGTACATCTTTTTCAAAAATTAGAAAATCTCCATAAAAATTCATTTTTTCTTTCTTTCAAAAGACACCAAATAGTGCTAGAAAACAACAAACAGAGGTGCTATAATAGTGGAGCATGCCATACACAAGTATCGTTGAGTAGAAAGAGCATAAAACAACCAAAACTCCTTAGGTTAAAAGCACTACATTGTTTCTTTCCTTAAATCATGTGCATTGTAGCACCAAATAGGTCAAATCAACTGTCTTTCTAGGATAAAATATTAGATATCAAATTCATATAAGACCTAAAACCAATCTAAATAAAAGATAAAAAACAATAAGGTCCTCCTTAGTGAAGTCACAATTCTATTGATGTGATTTTTTTGGTATGGTAGATGTATTATGCATATCCCATTAGCAAATTGGTATTCTAGTGACAAACACGAAGTATTTTTTTTGTTCCTTTAATTTTTTATATTCTATTTAGTCAAGCTAAAAATAAATAAAACTAGAAATTTTAATAGGAGGGGCACTATATACAATCAACATAAACTCAAGACAAGCCCAAACAAATTCCCCACCCTGCCATGCAAAAATTCGATATCTAGCATTATTAAAACAATATAGAAACCCTTGTAAATTTATTAGAATATTCAAGGATAGCAAAGTGCATGAAACCAAGATTAAATCATATACAAGAAAATATGGGTGGGAGGGGATTTTAATACAAATAGAAGAGATTACATCCATACAATCATATCTTGAATGCGAGTTTGATGGATTTCAATTCCTTTTCCTTGGGTTTGTTCCTCTTAAGCCTCTCTATATTCAAATGGTTTAAATTGCTTCATATCAATCCTGCACAAGCAAATGTGGAAAATAAAGACAGGGTGCAAATTAGGCAATCATTTGTATGAAAGATATAATCAAAATCCAAAATCAAGATCCAAGTCTTTGATCAATAATCAAAATTGATCAACCAATATCCAACCTCCAATATCCAAGACTTAGATCAATAATCAAAATTGATATGATATTCAACTTCCAATACATATAATGTACAAGACCCCTAGAGCCTAAGATCCATAACCCTATGTGAAGAAGGCCTTTTTATAGGCCTTTATACTCTTCTTAGTGTTTTTACATGAAGAATGGGTCCATATTTTATAAATTTTCCAAAATATTCATGATTTAGGTAGCCCACAAGTGACGAACTTTGAGAAATTAAACCTGTGAGAAAGCTATTACCAAATTTGACCTTATCAACAAAGGAAATGTTGGAAATGGTCCATTATGATTGTCAGTAGTGCGTATTTCAAGGAGATATGAGCATTTTTTCCCATATCATTAAGAAAACATGATAGTTTTCCAAGTTAAGGCTTATTTTAGTAAATACATATACCAAATAGACCACCTAGAAATGTAATATGGGAATAGAATTATTTGGTACATGCAAACAAAATATAAGTGATAACATATGTCTCCTAATTTAACGAGGTCATTTAAGAATCACATGGTTGAATTACGTTACTTTTTTTCCCATCAAAATGGATTGTTAAGATCCTAAGGATGTCACTTATCGGATGAAGGACAAGTGGGGCCAACAAATACACCAAAAGGTAATACAATTACCCTCCTTTCACGATTCAAGCATACCCATACTCATATATGAATAAATTCATGCATATCAATAAATGGGTCCACAACAGAGCTAAATGGGAAGATCACATGAAAGTACATCCATATCTAAATACATCATCAATGCATCCTATAACATTAATAGTGTAATGTTTCCAAAGTGGATAGGGAAACGCTATAAAGGAGATGAGACCCGAGAGCTGAATGGTGGATCCAACAGATGTAAGGAACTCAAATGCAAGATGAAAATAGCTCCAATGCTCATTGAAGGAAATCACCTATTCCCATGGTCTTCAATTAAATTTATAGCACACTAACACTACTAGGTATGATTCTCCACATGTGATAAAGAGTTGAAGTCAAATATGGGAGAAATTTCTTAGTTAAAAATCAACGATGGAAATATTTACTAGATGCAAGATAACTCATCGGTAAAATGGGCACAAGGTCCTAATATGATCCTAACAATGTGAATAAATGATCCTACGTATAACACTAAAAGGAACCATTTAGTTAGGGATCGATGACGATAATTCATTTCCTAGTAAGTACATCCACCAATGACGAAAGCTAAAACCAAGGTACTAAGCATCTAGAGAAATATCTTAGAACAAAAGTGTCATGATTGATAGGAGTAGATTCATTGGAAAAAAGAAAAAGACACATCCATTCAACTAACTGAGGAAACAAGATATTTGATGAATGATTTTAGACATAGAATTGACCTAAACGAATATATCAAAGATGGTATATTGAAATAATGAATCACAGGTGATCATCAGGCTGAGTAATACCTTACAGTGAAAGAATTAGGAAGAAAGATTACTTGTAGTGTAAAAATTGGTAAAAATGCACTGTGAAATTATTCAAAGAAGAAACACCAATTGACAACAATAAACTGGTAACAATTATCATTAATATGTGTATGAACAATACATAGTACAAAGAAGGAAATTTGAATATCCCAGGAGTGATTCGAATCCCTAATTGTAGACATGGTTAGCATAGGAAAAATCACCAATGTAGACATCACTAGTGCAAATCTGGACAACTAGATCAGTTAAATGAGATGGTAGGTGAGCACGGGTTCCTTTATCCTTAAATCATGAAAATCCCATGCAAAAGTGGCACATTAGGATACTTGGTTAACTGAAAGTGGCCATTGGGGTTTGAATCCACTCAAGTGAGGGTGAATTGAAGGCGAGACTCCCAGGACACTAAGTGGGATCCTAAGATATAGGGATTAGTCTCCATAGCTCCTAAACTCATGCATAAGGGCACATCAAGTGACTAGCGGGCCCTAGATAACATATGCATAACACCAGGAAAGTGATAACATCATCCTAAACTAGGAAACTGAAAAAAAACAACTAAGGTACACAAGGGAGGATTATTAAAGAATCTTAACACCCCCCCCTTAATCCAAACTGGGACAACCTGGGCCCCGGCAGCTGAGACCAAAGGTCACCCATACAATAATAATGAAAAACTAACTGCTCATGAAAATAAGGAAACATAGAAAACCTCATTGGACCCCCCCCCCGACACACACACATTTAAAAATTGAACAACCAAGGAAGTCAATCAAGCCTTCACACCAAGCAGAGATCTGAGGTAAACAAATCTCTTCTGAGTGAAATACTTTGTGAAATTGTTTGCAATTTGCTTATCTGTAAGGCAGTAATGTAATGTGATGGTCATGTTGTGCACTAGTTCCCTAATATAGTGCATACAAACCTCTATGTGTTTGGTTCGTTGCTTATGTATTGGATCACTGGAAATATTAACTGTACTTTGATTATCACATAAAATGTTTATTGAAGGAGAAGTGAAAATTACAAACTCTAGGAGAATCCCATGTAACCAAATCCCTGAATGGCACCATTCACAACCCCCCCGTACTCTGCTTCAATTGAAGAGAGTGCAAGGGATGCTTGCTTCTTGATTGACCAACTCGTTGGTACTAATCCCAACATGAACACATATCTCAAAGTATATTTTCTGTCAGTACTATCTCCATCCCAATCTAAGTTAGTTAAACCAACCAGATCTAATTGGGCACCAACATAATAGTGAATCCCAAACTCTCTAGTACCCTGCACATGGTGCAAGATTCTCTTTGCTGCTTTCCAATGCAACTCATTGGCTCCTACATGTACCTTGCGGAAACACTAACATCATAAGATAGATTTGGTCTCGAATGTGTCAAGTGTAATAAGATACCAATCAGTTGTCTGTATAATGTGCTTTCAACCAGAGGAGTAGAACCACCTTTTTCCAATCTGATGTCAGATATGAAAGGAAAAGTTGCTGCTTTACAATCAGTCATGTGGAATATTTTGAGCAAGTCAAATACCTATATGGACTGTGAAATCATGATCCCTGAAGCTTTTTTATTTACTTCAAGGCTAATAAATAGCCTCAGTAGCCCTAGATATGTCACAGAGAAAACTTTGCTCAAAGCTGAATTGATGTTTCTTAATCCAGTAGATGAACCACCGGTGATGATAAAGTCATCGACAAACAATGCAATCAATAATAATCAACCTCCCTTCTTCTACATATAGAAATTGCAGTCAGAATTGTGAGCCTTGTACTTGGTTGTAGAACTATCAGATGCAAATTTTGTATCATAGATCCACTTGCACTGGACACACTTTCTCCCTGGATGAAGAGAGACAAGATCCCATCTCTTATTGTTATGCAATGATTCATATTCCTCATCCATGGTAGACTGCCATATTGAATCATGTCAAGCCTCTTTTTAGGACCGTGGATTAGATCCCACCATCATGCATCACCTCTATGGGAGAAGTGCATCTATATGACATACTGCAAGGTTCTCATATTAAAACTGAGATCTGGTTCTTCTTTAGTTAGATGGATCCCCAACATTATTCCCAACAACTTCAATGATATTTTGATCCCCTTTAGGCCTAGGATTTGGAGTGAGAGTTGTATTTGGATCTTGATCTACTTGATCTTCATACTCAACATCAAGATCTATTTCCACTTGGTCCTCATCTTCGAATTATGAATCTAAATCATCAGAAGAAACATCATTTTGATCTTCATCAAGCTTGTTCAGGTACTTTGATTTCTCAATAACTTCCTGGTGTTCGACCTCCTTCCCCATTGTGACCCTGTACATACACTTATTGTGCAAGACTATCTGCATATCTGCCCCGCAATCCAGATAATTGAAGGGTGTGAGGATTCTTAGTGTCAAGGGATTTGAATTCTCCATTTTGCAGTTGTAGGAGAAACATTATTTTTACTGAAAACTTCTCAAAACCTGTATAAAACTCTCAAATCAAAGATAAACCAGCTCTGTAGAGCTCTGATACCATGTGAAGTTATGAATCACAGGAGATTATCAAGTTGAATAATACCTTACAACGAAAGAATTAGGAAGAAATATGAATTGTAGTGTAAAAATTGGTAAAAATGCACTATGAAATTATTCAGGGAAGAAACACCAATTGACAACAATAAACCGGTAACAATTATCATTATTTTTTTTATGAACAATACATAGTACAAAGAAGGAAACTTGAATATCCTAGGGTGATTTGAATCCTTGACTGTAGACATGACTAGCATAGGAAAAATCACCACTGTAGACATCACTAGTGCAACTCCTGACAGTTGGATCAATTAACAATCACTTAACTGAGCTGGTAGCTGAGCATAGGCACCTTTATCCTTAAACCATCCAAACCCCATGCAAACGTGGCGCACTAGGAGAGTTGGATAACTGAAAGTGTCCATTGGAGTTTGAATCCACTTAGGTGAGGGTGAAATAAAGGTGATTTTATCTCCTAAATAAATTAGTCTTAAATAGGTCAGACTCACAGAATTTATTTTGTGTAGTAAGGAAGATTTCAGGGCACATTATGAAAGATTTTTTTTGTGTTTAATAAAGTTTGGAACACCTTTTACTCTATTTTTTTCTCATAAAAAATCAAATTTTAGCTTTCTGTGGCTTAGGCGAACATCTCAACTATTCATTAGCCACCGAAAATCCCAGCGTTCGGCAACTTAAAAACATAATCCAGGGCTTCCAAGCCACCGAAATTGGTGTTTTTACTGTGAAAAGTCATCTTTTTAAAATGATGATTCTGAGTGACTGGGGAATCATTTTGCAAAACGATCAGATTTTTTTGTTCCTAACATGTTAGAGAATAATAACCTCTCTCATTTTTCCTACAGGTGTTGCATATTTGGAGAATCAAATCCATCTCTGAGCCCTAATTTTTGGATCTCAGAATTTCCCTGTTTGACACATGTTTTTGAAATACAGATCTCGTGCAAATGAAAATGAATTTCAAAAAAATGAGAGAGGTTTTTGCTCACAACAAACCAATATAGAAAAAACTCTTTCAGGTTACACATAGGTGTCACAAATTTGGAGAACCAAATCCACATCTGAGCCCAGTTTTCAGCAGTTTGGCCCAATTTTTGGGGCAAAAGAAGACCTATTAGTCCTCTAGGTGGCATTTTCGATCTCATCTATCAGTCCATGAAGATTTGCTGCAGATGTTGAAGAGTTTGAAGATCATGAATATTTTTTGAGATATGGAGAGTGACCATCAAAATAGTATCTTTTCCTATTTTCTAGCAACTATTTTTAATTATTGATTTTTAGCAAATTCGATCCAGTTTTTCAGGATATGGAATTAGGGTGAACTAGTGGTAGAGGCTTCATCCAACAAACCTAGATCCCAAAAAATCAATTAGCTGCTGAGGTAGGTGCATGAGCTAGAAGTCTTGGAGAGGGAAATTAAAAGAAAAAACGGTAGGTTAACTAAGAGGAATGCAACGGTTGTATGATTCTCTACAGGAGATGAAAATGAAGTATACTGTGCTGGAGGAGAGCAATCTCAGGTTAAAGAAAGAGAACACTAGGCTCTACAGGAAAATCAGGCTGTCCAAGTTGCAAACAAGGAATGCTATCCCTCAGTATCAAGCTCACCAAAAGCTGGAAACCCTCGCAGAAGTGGCAATAAGCTTTTTTGGCCCAGAAGCAGCCTATGATATTGCTGCCATCCAAAACCCTAGGCAGGCTACAAAGACATCAAAGGGTCAACCCTAAATCCTTGAAATAGCAGGGTAAAGTGTGATGATAGTTTTTGATTAAAATTTTAAAACAGAGCTTTCGGTGGCTTAGGCGAACGTCGCAGCTATTCATTAGCCACCGAAAACAGAGCTTTCGGCAGCTTACAGGCCCAAAATTTTACTTTCTTAGCCACTGAAATCGCAAAACAGTGCATAAAGGCATAGTTTCACGCAGAACCGACTTTTGTTGATCCAAACACCTCATGGATGATTTATAAGGTTGAAAATTAATTAAAGGCACCAGTACCTCGGGTCTGTTTCAATTTTGAAGGTGCCAGCAAGGTGAAGTAGGTCACAAACCCTACCTACTTTAACAAAGTGTGACTTGTCTGCCAAATGGCAAGTTCTAGTTCTACTTCAGTGTCCACTACAACTATTAAAGAGTTCGAGGAGTGGGAAAGTTTAGAGTTAGGTAGATTGGCAGTTAAGATAGGGTTTTTGACCTAATTTTTGCAAAAAAATTATGATTATCTATTTTTAGTAAATTCTATCGAATTTTTCAGGATCTGAAATAAATTTTGTAAAGGCTATAAATCCTGTGACTAATGTAGAAGCAAGGGTTTGACTTCAGACACTTTTAGACCCTTATTGTAATCAAGCTTCTCATGTTCTTCATCATTTAATGTAAGCTCTTTTGCGATTATATGTTCAGGTTCCATCTCTTTTATGTTCTTTACTTGTGCTTGGATGTTTGATTCAGGTTTATTCTTTTTGTCTAATACTAGAAAGCTGTCATCCTATCTCTGTGTTGATGAGTTGAATTGCAAGTATCTTTCCTTGTTATGATTAGCCATTCATATGTGAGTGCCTTATATATGAATTTGCCAGCATAGTGAGTTCTTCATTTATTCACCTTTAATACAAACCCTCTGAACATTGATAGTCAGAAGCCTTATCTATTTGATTGAGTATTATGCATTTCTTGAGTGTGTGAGGTCTTTTAGATCATCTGACTTGATCCATTGAGAAAACTATTAAAAATATTGAAGTTACTAGGATTCCTCGAGCCGCAACCTAGAGGAGTTTCTTGGAGAGCTAACAGGTGAGACTCCTATAACACTGAGTGGGATCCTAAAATCTAGGGATTGGTCTCTAGAGCCTCTAAAATCATGCATAATGGTGCATCAAGTGGCTAGTGGGCCCTAGATAACATTTGCATAACACTAGGAAAGTGATAACATCATCCTAAACTAGGAAACTGATAAAATAACTAAGGTGGACAAGGGGGGATTATTAAATAATCCTAAGAGGTATGATGCAATACATCCCTTGATATCAAGTAAGAAGGAAACCGTTGAATTCTGAATCATCCACTTCACAGGAGTGCATGTGACAATGTTTCAATGGAAGCTAGGATGGCGAGTGATGGTAGGTAAAATGGGAGATCATAAACTTAGTTTTAACACAAGAATTAGGTTTGACAAAACATAATTATCATGATACCCAAGTGGAAGGACACAAAAGGTTAACTCTATGTAGATGCTTTGGTCAAGGGTGACACCAACCACTACCCAAGTAAAACTCGGAGGGACTTGACAAATTGGGAATAACGCCTAATTGATAATAGTTTCTTTATTTACCCAGGGTTTTATCTTTGTTATGATTTTTTTAATTTTGTTTTCTCATGATAGGCATAACGAATGCAAGAATCAACTAATTGTAAAGAGAACACGGGGGTGCTCATTTTGCAGTTAAATGGGTTCCCAGCCGCATAAGGGGTCATATGGTCAAAAGAAATCAAGACAATAGATATACAACAATAAATGAATAAATAAATGCACACATCTCCTATAATGGTGATGGTTTGCATGTGGTTGATTACAAATAATTCAAAATAGATAATCAAACAACCATGGATGTGGGGAAACGATGCTCCTTGGATTCATATGAGCCTATAGAGTCTAGGGAAGTAAAGAATCCATCCTCATCAATTTTATTTTTATTTTTTATGGATGGGATCAATTGCCTGAAGGGTTTACAAATGTGGAAGAAGCACTCAAGAGTGTGGAAGAAAGAAATGCAAAGCAGGGTCAAGGTTTTGGATGAGCTAGACCTAGTCAAAGGTGATTCATGGGGTAGATAGGATCCATTGAATCCATACAATGGATAAATGGGGTTCATATAATTTGATGAAACACTTATAAGGTGAAGTATTTTTCTTCCAGAGTCATCTTTGTCCCTTGAACATGTATCTAAACAATCCCCAACTCATATGAATGGGTTTTCAATTAAATATGCAAGGGTAGGATTTGATAGGAGAATAGAGGAATTAGACATTGATAGAAACTTTAGGAGGAGAAGCCATAAGTACAAGTCATAGGGAGGACAATAGGAGGAGGAGAAACTATGGAGGTATTGGTGAGAGAGAGAGAGGAGTTCCATGCAAGAAAGGCTAAAGCATGGGCGTGGAGCAGTAGGATATATACCACAAAAGGAGGTATTTCTACCTAATGGGGGTACTATATTGCAACATGATGGCATTGGAGACATTATACAATGTGGTCTAGATTTGGGGTAGATGTAGGGAAAGAGAAGAGAGTATATGATGAGACTTATAGAGGTTATCTTCCCAAGTATTTGGAGTCCTTTCACCGAATATTGGCCATCATCTTTTAGTTCCAAGGTGGGGGATTTGTGGCTGGTAGAAAGGATTTTGTTTCCAATGATTTATTCTGCTCAAGGTTTTCCAAAGCGTGTGATGTAATAGTTATAGCTATAGGATATCACCTTGCACCAGAGAACAAGTTTACAACAACATTTGATGATGGATCAAGGCTATTCAGTGGTTGGTGAAACAAACCAATCTTACCGAGTGCAACAAGTCTCTTTTGCATGTTCCCAAGGGTTATCTTCGAAATGATTCTAATGTATTCAAATAAGATGCTCATTTGGGAATTCTACACACTTTTGGAGATTCTCTGGTAGAGCCATGGCTAGCGCCCCATGTAAATCCTTCCATGTTTTTAACTTATATATTCCTTTCTTTCTTATGCTTGTTGTTGGTATTGTGCTTTCTATATTGTTATTTGGTTATTCTATTTATTTCAAAAATTTATATTAATTGTACAAACTGCCGAAGATAACTAATGACCCAAACAAATATACAAAAGCTCACAAAATTATAACCAAACCTTCGATATATCATCTAAAGGCTATCTTACTTTGAAACTTGTATTTATTTTTCTTATGTAGCAACTGTGGAGATGTATTTTTTCAACGAGTCAAAATAATTGGACATAAAAGTATGAAGATAAAGAAAATTCTAAAATATATGATGTTTTAAGATTCTCAAGGTCACCATTGAAGATATTCGTTTGATTTGTTGTACTTTTAAGGTGTTTCTTGATAGAATGGATAACAAAACTGAATTAAGCAGTAAGTTGGATTTTAAAAAAAATGCAGGATACATGATGGATTTTTCCTACAATAACCTTAGATCCAAGTTGATTTATTTTACTTGGTAATCATGTATAGAATCTGATTAAATGCTACAAAAATAAATTCTTTTTTTTGCTTTATCAATCTCTACTATTCAAACTGGGAATGCACAAAATCAACAAAACATAATTACATTGAAATTCAAACTTTCTGACTATATGAATTATAAAAAAATGGTGCAATGTCTATGGGCAAAGTTGTTCTGAAAGAAGGCTTACTGTTATTATTGTCACTCTTGATTAGTTTCATTTTAGGTTTACTACCCCACACAGGTAATTGAATGGAGGTTGTCCAAGCCTGAGATTAAGTAATATAGTTTGGGTTTTAGGAAGTTATATTGGGATTGTAATAAAGTTAGGCAAGGAAACAATTATTGATAAGTGATTGTCTTCTTAATTTATATTCCCTTCCAAGGACATATAAAGAACCATAAGATTGTGTTGTAATGTTTTCATATTGTTGTCCTCTTTTTCCTCTATAGTTAAGATGATCAACAATGTGGCAGACTACTTTTATGGGAGATATTTCTATAGTTGAAAAAACTTAGAAGCATTTTCATTAACCCCAGCTACACATAGAACAACAACATCGTTTTTTAGACCCATTTCACATAGAACAACTATTTCTCATCTATTTATATTCACGGGAAAATAGACACCGAGTGTAACAATGTACAAAGGAGAGCCTGCCACCCACTGTTAAAAAAATGTATGTGGGAAGGCTTACTACTTTATCCAAGAATATAATGTAACACATAGTTTGAGTCTATGTTATGTTAACCTCAATAAAAAACACAGATCCATATGCCAAAATCAAAATGACTATCATAGAAAAATATAACAAGTGTGCCATATAATAACGAATTTGAGGATCAATGCCTGGGCTTTGTGTCTACATCAATTGGGGTTGCCAAGTCCTTGTCACCTCCTTGGGCTAGTCCCATTCCCTTATTTAGGTTGCTTCAACCTCCTCTTTAGATTCTACTACTGCAACATCATCCTCTACTTTATCACTTCCAACTTATGAAACCTAGATGGTTGCGATGAGTGCATCACACTTACTATCTAGTTGATCTCACTTATGTAGAAAAAAATTATCTTAAATTTCTTTGCCTTCAATTCCACATGTAATGAGGTCCTTAACATGCCAATAGATATCCATTATTTTGGTGTATTTTGGCTATCTTTGTAATACCCCAATTTGACCCTTTGTGTATGGCCATGTATTTTATAGGATATTGGGGTTTTCTGTCACAAATTAAAATAAATTACAAAATTTTCTAACTTGTTTTTATAATTTGGGTCTTTCATGCATATTTTAAAGGAAGATACTAAACCCTGCAAATTAGTGATTTAATATTGTTTTTGAAAATGTGAATTCTAGAGCTTTGTTGTGACAATACTTGAAGAAAGGCAATGAAATTTGGACACCAAGACAAAGTTAAAAATTCTTATAACAGATAAGTTATTTCTACCACCTTCACCACATTTCATTAGAGATTGACATTGTATCAATAAGATGAGGTTTTTTCTTTTCAATTAGTGCATCAATACTAAACTTGGTCTTGTAGATCCATTTTTAGTCGGCAATTTTCTTAACCTTGGGTAAGGGAATCAATTCTAAAGTCTTATTCTTGTTCAACGCATCATACTCAACATACATGCTTGCCTTCCATTCTAGAGATTCTTTTACTTGATTATAAGTAGTGGGATCTCAATCATCATCCAAGTTAATGAGAAAGGTTCATGGAGTAGGAGGCTTTTGGTGAGGTTGAATTTCTCCTTCAAGTATGAAGAAAATTGGTTGAGTCCTTAAGAGTGGGCATTGCCCACTTAGAATAGGCATTGATATTATTCTAGAAGAAAGAGCAAAGAGATTGTTTTCAACATCATAAAGTTTCTTAGCTACTAGAAGAGGATTTCTGGATGAAGCATTCTATATGGAAGATGAGATTTCTTTAGGATATCTTGACGGGTCATCAATAAGGTCCTTGTCATAATTATCTTTTTTCCAAGTCATTGTATGAGTGTCTGAGGAAACACTTATAGAGGAGGATTATCATTGGGATGTGAAGAAGAGATATCCATTGAAACATGCTTGGATATCATATATAGGAAAAGCATTTCGGAATGTGATATTATTTTTGTGTGTAAATGTGAGAATAGTGTCCACACTTTAATAAGCAAGGCTCAAACCTTGTCTACACTATTATGGAATTTATGCAAGTGGTGTAGTGAAAGGGAACTACGACTTAATATCCTTAAATCAAAAGTATAAGGTCATCCTTACATTTCTTTATGATTTGTCTATTTTATTATGAATGCTTGGAATAGAAAATGAAACAAGAATGGATCTAAAAGAAGAACAATTTTAGAGATAAATGAAACTCAAACTAGAATAATGGACGAGATAATGAAAATCAATCCAATGCTAACTTGATATTGTTAAGGAAGTGATGGAAATGACATTGCTAAACAAAATAAAAGGGAGTTTTTTACACTTCAAAAAAAGGAGCTGTCTAACCAGGGGAATTTTTTAATTTCAGGCTGATTTTCTGCCGGAATTCGATGAATTTAATCTACAAAATATGTAATTTTTATTGTTTGTTGGGCGATTTAAAGTTCAGAAATGAAATCAGGTGACAGAAAAAACCCCAAACACTCACACTTTGTAAGATTTAGCAGTGTTTTTGAAAGTTTTGAAAATTCCGTGAAGATTCATGGCAAAAAAAATCGTAAAAACCAGCGGAAAACAAAGGTCAAAAAGTCCCCTCTTTAGACAACTTGCTTCAAAAAATATCAATTTACTACATAACAAAACACGTGCAAAAAAGTTAAAGAAAAAGAATTAAAAATATAAATAAAACCAATAGAGAATTAAAGAAAACAAATTTGAGTAGGACTTTCTTGGAGTGAATTGTTTTGTACTATTGTGTTGTTAAAGCTTTCCATGGGATATGGTAAGTGTAGAATATGCATACGATATTATAAGTGCAATATATAGGAAATAATAATTGACTCATATTTTTGTGAAAAAGAAGTGGAATATTAAGTTATCTTGCTGTATTTCCTAATTTTTGACAAAACAAATGTATTAAAATTCAACTACCCCAGACTCTTGTTTCAAACATTCATTTCTTTCCATGATTTGTTGAGCGAAGGAAAGCTTGATGGTCGAAGTGGTAAGCCATATTTGACAGATAGGACAGATAAATCACTTTAGTATTCATCTTAAAATCGCAAAAGAAAGGAGAAGAACAATATTGTTATTGGCATTTCATACTCTTTAAGTTAAGTTTTTTTTGTAAAGTTGCACAGTTCTATTAATTTACAAAAACAAGATATACAAAATAAACCCTGACCAGAGGAGGTCTTAGGTGGTGAAGCCACCACCCAAGCCTTTAAAAAATGGAGGGCCATCTGAGAAAAAAAGAACTGAAGTTGTTCAGGACTGTAGGACTATCATAGTAACCAGTTTTTGACATAATTACAGGGTTCATTTTCAAAAGTAAACAAAGAGATAACCAAACTAGACAGTTATGGAAAAAGAACCTGAAATGACAGTTTGCTTCTATGGATGTTCTGAGCATGCTTCAAGATGGGGTTTTTCCTCCATTATGGGGCATCCCCATCCTTCCTCCTACGAAGTGCAGGTCGTGTTGGTTGCGGCAGCTGGAGCAGTTTGTGGTTGCTCAGTGTTCTGGCCGTCCATGTCCTTCAAACGTTTAAACAAAGGTTCCACGGTCGAAGGGATGGGGAAAGGAGGGGCCTGAGGATCCAAAACCATGTCGATGTCCCATGACTTTCCCCCTATTGCACCCCCACTACCAGTGTGCCCAAGACCGACATGCCCTGCTTTACTATCCACGCAATTCCAAGAAAATGTGTTGTCGAGTGATGTAAGTTGAGTGTCCATTTCCGCCATTTTATCTTTCACAGCAAGAATAGTATCACGGGAAGTTGACCAATTACTTAGCATGTCTTCCATGAGATTTCCCAACATGTTTTTGACAAGCCAACAATGGTTAATTTGGCTACTGCCCTGCCCAAAAGCGAGCCGCTAGTTAAGGACCCTCCATTCCCAATCTTCAATGAGGATGTAGACCAGTTTGGAAATGTGGTTTTCATACCCCTCTTCAATTTGCAGACTAAAACCTGATTGGGATTTTCCCCTACCCAAGCTGGCGCATTGAGGCATTCCTTGTTGCTTCGACATGTTAATCATCTAGAAGCTCGACAGAGAGGGATGAACGATGCGCAGAAGGAGAGCGGGTTGGTGGGAGCTTCCAACGTCACTGGTCCCTGAGAGAATATCACTGATATGCAGAATGACAGACCTGTGAGAAGAGCCCAACAAAATAAAAAAAGCGCCACCTTGAGGCTGATTCCAGACTTCAAAACATGCCGGAAGACCCACACTTTGACAGGGAAGAGCCAAACCCAACAAAGAAAATGAAGCAATGATCCATGGTGAAGTGGTTCAAAAAACTCATCTGACCAGACCCTGTACCAACTCGAATTGAATACCTGTGCATCGCCATGAAAGATCAATAGGAGGCCAAGGTGTCACCACCCTACATCGTGGGCTTGGAAATGACCGACTGCTCCTCCCGCACATGAGAAGAACGTCGAGAAGGCAAGGTGGCAGAGTTGATGGGTGTGTCGATCGCATGCTAGATGCCATGCGGGGGGTGCACGGATCGAGACATGGTGCACCGATAATCAGTCTCGCTAGCACCCACATATGGGGCATACTCTTTAAGTTAGTTAATTTTTTTAATATAATTGTCATTTTTTGCACTTTCTTTTGTGGTCATATTAGTGCACATGCACATATTAATCACAATTGTATTTTACTTTGTTTTATTTTGGTATGATTTAATAATAGAAATATGGATTGTGGTATGAAATTAATACTAACATTTAATATTATAATTTTTCAAATCACTGCACTTCATGAACTTACAGATGATGATCCAAACTATGTGGAGTTTGCATAAGATACAAGAGAATAAGAAGAAGAAAATGATGATGATGGTGATGAGGTTGATCAAAATGGTGAGGATGATGATCACGATGAGGGTCATGGCGATGATATGATGATGATGGAGATGATAATGATGATGATATTGTTGTCATAAATATACCAAACACCATACAAAGTGTGATTATAATTGGGTCAATATTTACTTTGCATATGGATGGGAAGAGTGAAGTCATCGCCACCCTCCAACACTTGTATCGACCTTTATCTGTACTTGGAAATTTTTTTCCTAAGCTCATACAAATTTTTGGATCTCCTTGTAGATATGTTTTGGGTAGTATTAATATCATACATTAGCTTATTAGAAATATTTCTTGACTCAACAAAAGGAAATGGGTTGGTAAATTTAGGACAAAACATGGTTGATTTGGCTTCCAACTTTTGAAAGAATGAGCATACAGAAGTGTTCCTATGTGTCTTTTCTATTTCACCCGTTGGATCGTTGATCGTAGTAGGGGGTATTAGATCATCAACCTTGTATTCGATCATTGATATAATGGGATATGTTACGGTTGAAAGGGTAAAGTGACCTTCTGTTTTCATGAAGCATAAAAAATTCTTTACTTGGTAATATTTCTAAAATTCCCACAAATATTCGATAGCCCATATTTTGACAATCAATAATAAGATGATATAATAATTGATAATTAAAAATTACAATGCTTGGGCCTTTATATAGGCCTACTAATACCTTCTCATTGAAAGGTTACGTCTTTTTAATGTAAATGATTTAACTATTATTATTATTATATTATTTATTGTTGATTATTTAATGTTATGTTTGTTACATTGCCTCCCCTTAAGGGAAGATTTGTCCTCAAAGCTTTTGTTTAGTGAAGGACTTATCAATTATTTTGGTTCGTAAGATCTTCTTATGTCTCTTTGACCCTATAACTTCAACACCTGACGAAACATGGTGATATAATTTTCAAATCCTTGAACTGAAATGTTGCATTTCCTGGGAAGTGATCCATCCAATATTTACTTTTATCAGAGCTGATTGTTGGTCACTTTGTTGGATAAATATTCTCGTTTTCTATTCAGGTTGTAGATTTTGTGTTCTTCTGCATATGAAATCATAAATTCCCTTTTTATGTTCATTTTGACCCTATCGTTGGTCATAATGACTTTTATTACTGGGTTGTCGATAAGGAGTTTTGATTGTTCGCTTTTCTGCTGGATTGACTTCTTTTTGAACTATGATGAGGATTGAATTTGTTTTTGTTTCTTCTTCATCAACTTGAATTTTGTTTTGGAGAGTCTAAATGCTTCCTTATGGATTTGTGCATTCTGAATCTCCTCTAACTTTTCATCTTGCGACTTTTTTTCCTCATTTAACTTCTTGGTTTGTTCCTCTAATTCTTGATTAAAACTTCTCAGGTGTTGGTTGTCTTTGTCTTTATCCAGTAGTTTTCCTTTGGTATCTTCGTTTGATTGTTCTGTATTCTTAATACCTTTTAAATTCTTGATTTTTCCTATTAATGTCTTGTTATGGTTTCTTAACCGATATATTTCTTCAGTGTTATTTGATAATGTGCTTTTGATAGCTGTAATCTCCAACTTATGTGTATTTTTAGTGTTGTCCCCTTTTTTCTCGAGTTCAACAATGTGTTGTTGGAGGTGGCAATTCTCTTCTTCTAGGCGTCTTAATTTTGTCTGAATGTGTCTGATTTCGTCTTCTTCTCCTTGATGATTTTGTTTAAACGTTTTATTTCTTCTTCTAGATCATTATTGCTTCTAGAAGGTTATTTTCAACATTTTTTGAGTTTCTATTTTTTCTTCTAGGTTTTGATTGTGACTTTTTAGATTTGAAATTTCCTTATCCTTATCTAATATCCTTTCTGGAGCTCTTTCTTTTGATCTTTTAAGCTAGGATTCTCATGTTCTGCTAAATGATTTCGCAATTCTTGCTTCATAATCTTGAATTAAATATCTTTATTGGTTGCTTTATTTTTATCTAACTCATCCAATGTTGCTTGTAATTACGACTTCATTTATGAATATGTAGGTGCCATCGTTTCCGACTTGACTTCTTTAACTTGAATTTTTTTACTTGTTCGAAGGTGAATGGTCTTTGACTTTCGACGATAATTGGTGTTATTTCGACGTTGACTCTTGTCTTATTATTTGGTCTTCAACTTCAAGGGTAATAATGTTCAATAATACTTTTTTTCCCACAATTTATTACTATTATTAATTTTTTTAACAACAATAATAATTGGTATATATTATAATAACAACTATTATTAAACAAGCAAAGAAGCGTAAAAACTTAAAGGTGGATTATGTGTAGATTGGATGGTTTGGAAGAAGGAATGTTACATTCCCCACCCAAGTTCAAATCTTGGGGATTAATTTTATTAAAAATAAATATTTTCTTAAATAGACTTGTAAAGCACTTTAATCCTAAAAATAGGATTTATCATTCACTCTATAATTTAATTCTTTTTGGTTCACTCTATCATAAAACCTATTTTTATTAATGTAAATGTTTTTTTTATTAAAAAAACCAAGTGTGGTTTCATAATACAATGAGTTGTTTTTTACCATCTACCTATGGTATGTTGCTCCTGGTAAGAACTTGTGGATTTTTGGGAGTGGTGGAATATCATGTGCATCCAAAATTGATTAAGAATTGGGATCCTACAAAAGTCAATGTGCAATTATTCAAATGCACATGCAAGGAAAGCATACAATCAATTATATAATAAAATAAATACAAAATATGGACTTATTGATGATGGAAAGAGAGAACTTTAACTTGGAATGATATGGAATGAGATAGAATTTGAAGAATCAACCATACGATTTATCGCTCTTTTTGCCCCTACATTTGAGTAAAAATTACAATCAACACATGTCTTCATTCTTAAATAATTAGCCTTGTTTGGACCATTTATAAGAGGGTGATAGAATCAAATGACCACTGAGATTGATCATCCCTCCCTTGGGAAGAAACGATCCTCATTGCATAAAATTCATGAATCAAATAGAGAAACTTCTATTGAATTTGGTAAGCTATTTTCCCCACTGAAAAATTTAGCCTACTTTAATAACCTAATAGAGAGGTATGCTCTATTGTAAAGTTATATTGATCTTGGTATCCATGATTTAGTCCATTATGGACTACTTAATGTAGTTAACATTGAGATTTGGAGGTGACAAGTTTTTTGCCACCTCTAAAGTGTATAACAAAGGTGAGTGTAATATGAGGAATGGTCGAAACATTTGATTCAAAAGTATTATCACCCACAACCTTGGTGATGATGTACTACCCATATCAAAGTGTACTAAATTTTACGATTATGTGGGGACCTATGAGTTGTTTATGCAAGTGAAACCATACCTTGTCAATAACCTGCAACTCATTTGGAACTTGATGCTAATCGTGTCATTACATGTAGTCAACTCTAGCTTCCTATTGAATCTTGTGAATTTGTTACTAGATGTGTCATGGATCCATTAAAAAATAATTCAACTTTTTCTACCTCATTCTGTGTGTGGTAAGACTCCTAATGTGCTGATGTAATGTGAAGAGCTACATCAATTGAGGCCAATTGACACAATCCTAGGCATACCTTAAAAGGGATGCATCTAATATAATCGTGAAGAGTTCTATTGTAGTTATGTTGAGCATAAGTAAAGATTTAATCAAATATGTTTGTATGCATGAAGTTGTTAATTTTGAGTATATGAACTATCATCATGTTGACTAGCTCTGTATTCCCATGATATTAGGCATGAAAGGGATTTGAATTTGTAAGCTTGGTATCCATCATGGTCTCAAGGTTGGACCAAAATCTGTTGTGAAAAAGATTGCACAAGGGTGAATCCTTCCCACTTGTTGAGGGGCAAAGCCTTGTAGGGTGAAACAAGGATTCAGTATTATATGACCCTTTGTGGTGGGGAAGTGATCCAAGTGCTACTACAAGTGGTTTCTAGTGTAATAGAACAAAAAACTAAAACTAAAAACTAAATAACTAAATAAAAAGTGAAGGGGTAGGAATGCAAACTCCAATAACCAATATATTCTAAACCACTTCTTGTATTTACCAATGGTCAAGCATGTAAAACACCTTAGAGATGTGAGCTCCAAATGGAGGAAAAAAATCCCTCCAATGGAGATCTATTTAGTCCACATTAGACGTCAAGGAAGAACAAATGAGAACAATACTTGCCCCTTGGAGGAAGGTGGTAAGGGATCTTGGTGAATTCTAAACAAAGAGGAAAATGTGAACTATGAGGGAGCTCTAACATAATTCTAGTAGCATAACCTTGCTTTGATTTGTTCTTACAAGATGCATGCCCATGGAATCCTTTTATAGGCCAAGAGGTGGCCAAGAAACAACTAGATCCAAGTGTGAACCCATTGACTCCATGAAGTAGCTCCAAGGTACACAAAGGGGGCTATTTAATGAATCTAGGTACATGAGGATCCAAATTCAAATTCTTGGAGGTGATGGGGATTTCATGAGCCTTTAATGCTC
This sequence comes from Pseudotsuga menziesii, assembly GCA_001517045.1. Classification (NCBI taxonomy): domain Eukaryota; kingdom Viridiplantae; phylum Streptophyta; class Pinopsida; order Pinales; family Pinaceae; genus Pseudotsuga; species Pseudotsuga menziesii. Next base: position 712,269 of record LPNX010585594.1, read on the forward strand.
CGTGGGTGGTTGATACCATGCCTTTAAGGAAAAAATATGTAAATTGCGCAACTTGTCTAAATGAAAGTCACATAGTAGCAAGAATTTTCTAAAGAAAAGTTGCACAAGTAGTTAGCGCGGGTACAGAGTTATAAATATTGCGTGATAGTGCAACTTTGAAGGAAAAGTAGCATGGGTATCCCAAAATTCATGCCTTTTGTACTTCAAGGCCCATATTATTTTTTAGATATGATGAGGATGTTTTTGGTGGGATGCATGCTATATGTCGATGACACCTTATTATGTGAATTACAAAAAATTCCCATGTGTGTGAGATTTGAGCGTTAACAAATGCCCCTTGATGTATGAGGTTTAGATGGTACTATAGGGATGATAATGCATCATCATTTCTTTTGTGTTCTTTCACCTTTTTTGGAAATCTATGAAGCACGTGTAGACTAAAATTATCCTCCCACTAGGGGATATTGTTGGTGACAACTAGTGAATGTGTAATAATTAATGGTGTTTTATGCAAACGAGGCAGGGATACCCATGCTCATGAAGTCTTCGAAGATGGATACAATATAAGGAGACCAAGGGGTCAACCCATAAAAATGTTTAGAAATGGATGAAGGTGACTTCAAACCATGTGAGTACATGAACCTAGAAAGGATGTCACTTGTGCCAAAAAAGTGGAACTGCTGAAAATCAGAAGAATCCCATAGGGGTGGGGGTCCAAAATACTGGTGAAGTCATTGAAGAGGGGACATTATTGTACTAGATGTGATTATACCATGATTTGAAATGTGAACAATACTACCTTCAAAATATACAACCCCCCTAATGCAATAGATGTGTTGACGTTGAGCATAGGGGAGACCACTAAGTTAGGGAGCACTAATGAAATTCCCCTACTTAGTTTGAGGCAGTCCTTGATATTAATTGAAAGGGATCCCAAGGTAACATTGTAACTAATTCAACTCTCATAATATGAGGATTTGATGTTGATTAGAGATGAAGAACTTGATAAGACGAGGACCTTATCCTGCGAACCAAGATCATGTTGTCACCAAGTGTGCAACTGACTGACCTGAAACAAGATTGGTTGATAAGTGTGGGGCTCATAAATTCCTTTGATTGATGTCAAATTGGGGACAAACTGAAAATGAAGAGATTTGTTTGAGACATAATACTAATGGGGTCCCCACAATTTTGGGCATGCCGGGGGACCAATGTGAAGACATGTGTCCCATGAATCAATACCGTGCAGATTGTTCTTGCATAAATAATTGAATAGAATTGGTATCTTCAGAGGGAGGGGGCCCCATTGTGGTCTCTATGAGGATGATGAGAGGAGGGAGATTGCAAATAGTGAATTTCTCATGGAGCTATGAGTGTCCAATTATGAATCTGGTCATAACGTGTGACGAGGAATTTGGTGGCATGAACTGCTGAAGGTGTGGGAGAAAATGCACAACTATGAAATGGTGAGCGATTGGTAGTTTTTTTCAATGGCGAGGAAAAATACTAGGACTTGTGGGGGGTTTGACACCATAGGTGTCAAATAATGGTGGGGGTTGCAATGGTGTGCACACCCATAGGGGAAACATACTACACCCAATAATAACATTAATGACATATTATGACTGGAGTTAGGAGCTTATGGTTATCAATGAGAGAATGGGTAAATGCAATGTAAATAGAGGGGAAACATTATCCATATGCTAGTTTTGGGATGATACCTATGATAAGAGTCTTGCACCGTTGCTAAGGGACGGATTCTTTTTCTTATAATGTAAAAATAAGAGTTTATAGGTTCTTCATGTTATGATTGAAATCCTAAACACATGGTGCAAATAACCAACTGTAGTAGAGGACACGACCAAGGTATTGACAATGTAGAAATAATAACCAAAAAAATAGCGCACCTTCCCCTGATGTATAGGAAACATGCGACGGATGTAGTGAATCTTGCTCATCGTTGAAGGATGATGAATCATCACTGGTGAGTATGCCGGTAAGGGAGGATACATTTTCGATGGTATCCTCTAAGATGGGAACAATTTTCTCTATAGATAATTCTTATGGAGATACCCTTAGGTGGAGAAGTTGATCTTGTAGGCACACATGCTTGAGAAGAAATTCATGTTCAATGCGTAAAATGGGACACTGAAATGAATAATGGAAGGTATCGCCACATGATCAACATAGGCGTGACTTCTTGGCACATATAAGCTCATGTTCCATCATTACTGGAAATGTCTGAGTTGGCATATTTGTACTAGATCGGTTAGGGATCTTATGAGAGTGATTGCCACAGGATGTACATTCTTCATTATCTATTTTTGGCTCAATAAGTATTAGTTGTTGGGCATGTGTCTTGGGGGGGAGCAGTTGTTGTGTTGACCATCTCTGTGTTAGACACAACTATTGTTGCTACTGATGTAGTAACAACATTGATGAAAGTAGTTTCTTTTGTTTGAGGTGGAGGATCCTTAACCAAAGGGAGGGTGAGATGAACAATTGCTAATGCATCATGAAATCGAGGGAGATCAGGGAAATGGTGTGTATAATGCCCAAACTAATAACAAATCGAACATGCTTTGTTGGTATGTAATGATTTGTACTTAGGGGTCTGGTTGGGTGTTGAGGAGATTATGGTGCCCCTTGCCATAGCTGAGGAGGCATGTGTGACACTTATAGAGGTGTGAAGCAAACTCCCTATCTTTGGTAAGGTGGGTTACAAATTTGTTGCATGGCCTTACTGACCACATAAAGTACATGGGGGGGGGGTAACCTGCATGGTAGGGGTGTCAACCATGATGGGGGATTTCAAGCTTGGTTGAGTTGTGCCCCTAGATTTAGGCTTAGGGGTACTCGATGAAGACTCAATGACATGGTTGTTCATGGAGGGTGCTTTCAACTTGGGTCGAACGATGCCCCTTCGGGTAGATTTTATGATAGATGATAGTGCCTTGGTTGCAGGTGCCATTGGATGAGGGTGAGGACCCAAGGAAGTAACCCATCTAACTGACACCATTTCATAGTGTGCTAGGGGTTTTGAGGCCATCTTTGGGTATGGTGATGTGAGGTACCACACATGGATTCCCAAGACTAGCCCATGGAGGGTTAATTGAGGCATAACTGACATTCCTTGCACTCCGGTGGGGGGGAGGGGGTAAAACAATGGTATCTAGAACATGGGGGGAGCAGAGGGATTTAAGGTCTGTTCTACTCCATGATTTGTGGGGGAATTGAAGATGATTTTGTTCGGTTGGAAGATTCATCCACAAAGGTGAAATTGGTGCACATGAGACTGTTCGTCGAGGTGGGGATTTTAGGTGGAGGGCCTGAATATTCCCCTGGGAGGTTGAAGTATTTGTACACACCCGATAAGATGTCAACATAAGGGGGTTTGTTGAACTCGCCTACTATGGGTAGCACGTTTTCAAGGTTGGTATTAGTGTGAAGGTCATAATAGTTTAGTTGGTCAAGGGTGGAAATCTTACCATTAAAGGGAAACATCATGATGCGGAAGACTGACGGGGAAACCACCTTCATGGAATACATGTAGCTACGACCTAAGAGGATATTGTAATCAAGTTGGGAATTGACTACTTCAAAATTGATCATGACCATCTTTCCCCCTAGTTCAATGGGGGCATTTTGGTACAATATTCATGGTTGAGATGGTTTCTCATCATATGCGTGGAGAGTGATAGAGGAAGGGACTAACTCAGGTGATCCCAATTATTTCCAAACATTGGAGGACTTGATGCATGTGGATGTGCTTTCATCGATGATACAACAATGTATGATAATGTTTTTCACGATAAATGAGACTTGGAATGCGACTGACAAGGGTAGTCATTGTTCACCTTTGTCAATATCAGAAGTCACGAGGTGCGATCTAGAAAATTTGAGTCAACCAAATGTGTTTATAAGTGTTTCTTGTTGGGTTGGAAAAAAATGAAGCTCTTCTAATGTGGACATTGCGGTGGGAGACTGTTCTTAGTCATCCACAATACTGTAATTGTGAGTGGATTTCGTATGTGGGTTATGAAGTGTGTGCCAAAGTGGTACCTTTTGTATCCTCGAGATTTGTTCTATGCTAGGGCGCAAAATTTGTAAGGATCCTCCCGAAGGGATAAGAGCCTCTTCTATGACTAGGAGGGATCACGATTGATGTACCCTTTGGCATGAGTTTGAAGGTTGAGGGATGTTGAGTTCATGCAAATATTTTAAACTGAACCATCACCTAAGGTGTATGGGTTTGGTTGTTCATTGAAAACTCCTTGATTGGATAAGGGTTGTTGCAAGATAGCTTGTTGGGGATATCTTGTGATAGGTTCCTGAGGAGGGTTGGCTACAGTATTTTTTTTAGCTTCCACCAACTCTTGGAAGTTGAGGATAAGTGGAGAATGTTGAGTATAGTGGCCATACTCGCCACAGATCAAGAAAGGGTAGTTTGTTATCAATTTCATGTTTTGTCCTTGTTTTTTGGGGTTTATCCCCTTACCTTGTTGGTTACCCGGGTTCTGGTTATGCAGGGGAAGGGGGTTTCCCCCTTATCCTTCTATTGGGACTGTTTGTTTTTTCCCTTCTTCTTTTCCTGATTTTGAGGATTCGAGGGATTGGCGATGTTCAACTGCTCAAACTATTGAGTTTGTTAGTGGAAATAAGGTTGGACTAAATTGACCCCCATATGAGGCATGGGGGATGAACCAGGAGGAAATGAGTAAGCATAGTAATGATTATACCCCGACGGTGGGATATAAGCTTATTGTGCCCCATATAATGTGGATGTAGGAGCAGGTTGTACCAGTGGAGGGACCAGTTATAATTGGCTTGCATTTGGGTATGTAGGACTATATGATCCATACTGTAACTATCCAAATGAAGGATTTGGGATAATGATAGGGGGATCCAACACAATGAGGATGGGTGGATACTACACTGCCATAGGGGGTGGTGTAGGCATTGGTTGTGGGGGAATTTTACCTTGAGAGGAAATGGACCATCTATTGAATGCGATCTCCCAACAATGGGAGGATATAAAGACCGATTCCAAGGGGCATTGGGAAGGATGGTGTATAGGTACCTTGATTAGGCGTATATAAGATTAAAGTGTCGGGCCTTTAGGATGGATTCTTATTCATTTTGTGGCATAGAGGTAGCCACATCCTTTACAATAGTTGGTTGGAGTGATTTAAGGAACCAATCCAATAGGAATTGAGGTTGAATCTCGATTTTGCACAAAGTGTTGTGGCGACACCACTCATGTATGTGGTCCATAATGTGGATTGCAGTATTTTTTGCTGAAATTCTATGAGAATTTCAAGGCCTAGGTCATGATGTATGGAAAACTGAAAGTAGGTGAGGAAAGTGGTGGTTATTGTCCCAAAAGTTGTATCAGACACCATGTGTAGGTTTACATACCAAGTTTGTAGTTGTACTAGTGAGGATTGTTTGAAATAGGTTAAGCCTCAATGAATCCACTACTATGTTGTTTTATGAAAACCCTAGATGGAATGACATAATATCGTTAGCGAGATCATATCCTTGTTTCCATTCAAACTTGGAGATGTACACGGGGATATTTTTAGGCATATCAGGCCATGCTGCGTCACAAGAAATGGAATAATTGACCAACTTTTATAAATTAGGGAGATTCAACCTAGCCATGAATGGTAGGTTTTCTAGTTGGGTTCCACCATAGTATTCTTTGTCTTGTATGCATGAGGAGGATAGTAGGGAATATGTGGTGGTGATATTTTTCGTTTATGGGAATATGAATATGTCATGTAGCCTATTCTTGAAGAAGGAGAAGAAGGTGGGGTGGTATTTCCTCTGCGAGGAGAAAATAAAGGTGAGCCTCTTCCGTGCAAGGAGGAAGAAAAAGGGTCCAATCTCTCTCTGAGGGGAGAGAATGAGTCAAGCAAGGTGAAACCTCACTTGGAGGATCCAATCAATGTGTTATGGGAGTGACGCCAACTAGGTGATCTCCCTTGTGTGCCATAGGGAGCAAATGGGAAAACACCCCTTGAGAGAGGGGATATGCCTTACAATATGCAGGACTACCTTGGTGGGGGGGGGGNAGAAATGTGCTAACCATAACATATGCATAATGGTGCAATAAGTGAGCGATATTTGCAAATATAGCATAATGAAAATATGTCCACATGTAGGTTCTTTTTAATTACGAGTTAGTTGTATTTAAACATAAAAATAAAATGTAGCTTCCCCAAATAATTAACGTCCTTCCTCTCAAACGTAACTGGGCCTTCCAAAGCATAATTGTTGGTGAAAATGGGATCCATGAAAGAATTAACTAATGAAGGTAACAAAGAGCCAGTTCTACTGACAATGGGGCCAATTTTCCATTCAAAGAGGCTTGGAAACACCTCTCAATGACAATAGCTAAATTTAAGTGTCATTTGCACCCACAAGTTCTCATTGGAAATGCCCTGAGTTTGGCCACTAAAATACCTTGCATCAAGTGTGGATAAGTGGTTCTGGTTGTACGGTATAGTGTCGTCTCCCTACAACAAGCTGAGTGACTAGTAGGGAAGAGTAGGGAAACTATACCCTGGATTTCAACTCCTTGGTCAGGGCACACTTATGATCCAGGTTTTCTTTTAACACTTTCTTATAGTAGGATTTTGATAGCACCCTAAAAGTCAACAAATGTTATGTTTCAAAAAATTCCTAATGAAATTAGATTGGTGGGCATTGTTTGGATGACTAGCCCAATCAATCCTACCAGGCTAAAATATTGTTTTTTGACCTCATGTGGAGGATCTTGGTTGGTTTCTCATTTATACGGGTTGATTTTATGGGCCTTGTTTTGATTAAGGTGTGTAAGGGAGGTATTTCACAATCCCTTTTACTTTTTGATTCTCCAAGCTCATATGAAATGTGAGGTGAAGAGAATACCGGGATTGAAAGATATTTTAGGTATCTCAGTGTGTGTAAGCGGGAAAACACATGTGAAGTAAACCAATTGATTGTTGCAATTAGCTTTCATAACATAAAATAAATGAAAATGGAGATTTACTTTGAATGTTAAATTATGTTAATGGTTCTTGAAAAAATAAAGATGCTATGTGTGCAATGGAGGTATTTCACACTTCACTCCCATTTATGCTTCACCAAGATCATATGGAATGCCAGGTGAAGAGCATACTTTGGGAGAGGAGAGTATTTAAGTATTTTCTTATGTGCAAAAGTGGATTTACGCAACTTTAATTAAATATGTAAAGTAGGCAAAGAAATATGAGAACCCTTGAATACAAGTGACAACAATGAGGCCGCTTAAAAGACTCAAGGTTGGTTACCTAGGTATATTTTGAGGGATGACCCATTTACTCCCTAATCTTAGGCTATGTGAGCTAATTAATATAGAAACATGTAACTATTTCAAGTTGACTTATTCCTAGTTCATTAGTGAGCAACAATGGGACTGCAAGATTGTTGAAATACCAATAAATAGCAAATAAATGAGATGACTACATGTAAAAATAAAAAAAGGCGTGTGGTATCATGATAGAAAGACTCACTAGAATGTAGTATCACGGTTACAATGGAGATATGTCGCGTTGATGTGAAACAAACACCCAAGTGAGTGGAGGTATGATATATTGTGTGTATATTGTGGCTATCAACTTATTCATACAAGCAAACAACATGACCAAGACGCTAGGATCTGTTCCTCTGTTCAAAGGGATTAAATGACTGAATGGGGGAAGAATTCCTGGGGTGAATGGTATGGACCTCTTCACCTTCTAAGCATAAAAGACCAAAAAATATCCACTTGATAAATAGAAACATAATTGAAGAGAAATGAACTAAAATATAGAAGAGTCACCATAGATACTGTAATGAAAAATATTGCACAAGGATGAATCCTTCCCACTTGTCGAGGGGAAAATACTTGTAGGATGTAGCAAGGCTTCAATATTAGGTGCCACTTTGTGGTGGGGTAGTGCTACAAGAGATCCTATAAGTGGTTGTTAGTGAAATAGAACAAAACAAAGAAAATAAAAACAAAAAACTAAATAAAAAGAAAAGGGGTAGGAACGCAAAATCCAACAACCAATAGACACTAAACCACTTTTTGTATTGCCCAATGGTCAAGCATGCACAACACCTTAGAGATGTGCATCCCAAATGGAGGAACAAAATCCCTCTAAGGGAGTTATATTTAATCTACACTATATTTCAAGTGGCTTGAAGAAGAAATGACAAGAACACTTGCCCCTTGGAGGAAGGTGGCAAGGGAGCTTGGTGAATGATAAACAAGTGGAAAAATGTGAGCTATGAGGGATCTTTAGCACAATTATAGTAGCATAAATTTTCTTTGATTTATTCTTACAAGATGCATGCCCATGTCATCCTTTTATAGTCTAATAGGTATCCAAGAAACAACTAGATCCAAGTGTGAGCCCATTGACTCGATGAACTAGCTCCAAGGTACACAAAGGGGGTTATTTAATGAACCTAGGTACATGAGGAGCCAAATTAAAATTCTTGGAGGTCATGGGGATTTCATGAGCCTTTAATGTGCTACGAGTGGTTGACATATCATTGTTTTTCCAGTAGCATGACTTTAGAAGGAAAAACCCCATGAACTGTGTGACTCGTTTGAAGAAAAGTTGCACTAGTAGTTAGTGCGGGTACACAATTATAAACCTTGTGTGGTAGCATGAATTTTGAAAGAAAAGCAGTGTGGGTATCCCAAAAATCATTAATTTTTTACTTTGAGGTTCAAATTGTTTTATGTATTTGACGAGGATGTTTTTGGTGGGATGCATGCTGTATGTTGATGAATCAGTACCATGTGAATTGCAAAAAATGCACATATGTGTGAGATTTGAGCATTAACAATTCCTAGGAACTTATTGTACACATTATAAATAATGATATTTAGCAACCCAAAATGAACCTAAATATTCTTGATCAAGAAGGCATTAACGATGGATTTAAATTATGACACCCTTCTTACAAGGAACTAAAATCTCCATCCAAGAGAACCAATCCATAAGAACAAAAGCACAATCATTAGTATGAACCATTGAGAGTATACTTGATATAAAATTGATTGATACTAACTTGTAAGGATAATCTAGATTGGGTAAATGAATGTACAACATGTACTTCTTGATTGTAGTTTTAGCGATGGCATATATAGTGCATCACACACACACACACACACACACACACACACATTAGAAATTTGGCCAATATGAGTAGTTTTGCAGTACTACCACTTTCTTCTCCAAGTCGAAATGCATTGCCACCTAATTATAGTTGAAGGACCATATAGATGGTTGAGAGGTCACAAAAGACTCTCCTAGATGTGAAATTATGAATGTTGTCTCCCTTTGACCAATTTCTAGTATGTAACATCAAAGCAAGGAACATTATCATATATATGAGAGAGATTTGAAGTTCCCTATCCACAATAACTAAGGATTATGTTCAATGCCATAATTGGATGGTGATTGAGGAAGCCTACATCTCAATTGACACTTCCCTTTTTGTAATTGATGTTCAAGTAGAAATACTGAAGATACTGACTATGATGGCGATCGTTCTACAACTTGTCATGAATCTACATAAAGTGCATTGGATTTAGGTTTCCATGTATGGCCATTTCCAAAATATAATTGTTTCACTATCAACAATATTGTACAACAGAGAAAAACTATAGTGCCCATTTAGGGCTAGCCAAAGTAATTGAATGAAATCATTCTATACAGATAGATGAGAGAACTCTATTTAAGGTAAGATGGCTAATGTATATGGGCTATTTATAAACTAGCATTATGTAATTCATGTATGAGAATATTATATCAACTTTCATATGAAGTTTTCTGAAGTGGAGGTGTGTGCAGTTCCCTTATTTTACTTAGAATTTATCACGACACTATTATTTACGAGCATTCTATTTCGAATAACCCAATTGTCCATGGATCCAAATTCATATTATTATGCTATGTTAGTTTTTTGGGGATTCGATTTTGAATGACCAAGCTATGTGTGGAAATTAGTACTTTGATGAAAAATTTGAATGTTTTAAAATCTATATATTATGAAATGATGATGATCGATAAATTATGAAACGATGATATGATGATGATCAATGTTTATATTGCCATAAAATTATGAAAGGATGATTTGATGATGACCAAATGTTTATGATGTCATGAGATTATGGAATAATTATTAAATGAATACATAAATGTTATGTATAGAATGTACTTTTGATGGGTTGTTGAGTGATAGGAAAAAAATAGGTACATGTGATGCAAGGTGGTGTCGAAACCACGTAGAATCTAGATTGAGTGAGGGTATCAATGAAAGTTGATGTTGATATGATATAGATTGATATATTATGTTTTATTAGATATATTTGATGTGTGTAGCATTTCACATGCAGGTACTAGATTGCAATTTCCAATCAATCCACATGAGGTAACCGTGGGTGAATGGGAAAATGATGTAAGTCTATTGATTACTCCACACAACGATTTGAAAAGCAAGAGATGACTTTTCTTGTCAGATGTGTGTTTCCATGAAGGTATGTCATGGATTTAGTCACTCACGAGTCTTAAACTGGGGGGCGCACAATAAATACTTGACCTTATTCCCCATGAACCATTAGTCCCTCAACACGGTTGATCAAATTGAGTTAACGAGGTCTCGATCATTGTACTAGTCCCACCATAGAAGGGATATTTGAAGGGTATGCATGGAGCATGGAACCCTTAATATGCCCGTCACAACGAGAACACAACAATAAAAATAAAAGACTAAAGGGAGGTAAGAATGCGTGTTTTAAAAGAAATAGAAAAATATTTTAATTAAATCAGGAGCAAATAAACATATCATAAATTATTACTTGCAAATAGATATGAAATTCTGAATAAAGAAAATAGAGAAAATAATTAACTCAAGTATTAAGTAAAAACATGTAGTCACACACAATTAGGAGAAATTGAAGGAATTACCTGAGAACAAATCTAGGAGATTAGGTGAGAGTAAATCTCAAACTAAAAATTAGAAAAAATATGAACAAAGGAGAAAAGTGACACTTCGTGGATGAATAATAAAAGATAAGTAATTAAAATAATTTGGAAATATGCATGGATGATATCCATGGCATGCTAGGAAAGCTATAAAGAGAAGGAAATATCATGAGTCTCTCACCTCTTTACTCGGATAACATAGATTATGCTATATTTACACATTGATTGTTGAGGGTTTGGTTTTTCACTATAGGAACTAGGTTGGGCCTCTTAGTAGCAACCTACGTATCTTGACTATGTTAGCGATTTCTTGCATTCAACCCCGTTGCAGCTCGGGGTTGTCAAGGGAATAAGAGTACAAAAGAAGTAGGGTGGTTTCCAATGACCATTGACAATTGATATTCGGAAGGATATTTACATGCGGTATTTTGAAAATGTCCACAGCCTTTGACACCCCACATCAAATATTCCGAGTTTGGTATAATGGTTATTCAATGATTCTACTATTTTGTCTTGGGTTGTTGTATGTGTTGAATATAAAGAAAAATAATATTTATTGTTTTAATGTTGATATACAATCTTAATTTAATCAGAATCGAATCACTATTTTAATTTTACTAAATATATGCATGTTTATTTAGTGGATTCAACGGAAGGTCCCTTGAGGGGCTCTACATCTGGTATCATCGATAGATTCAAACTCTAGGTCTAAAGGGATCCCTAATCGCACAAATAATTTTCTATGTTCTTTTAACAAAACTATTACATCATAAGTGTTTTTCTTGTGTTAGTTGCAATTTTGTTGTTCAAGAAACCTGTTTGAAGTTAGCATATTCGGTGTATCAAATATGATTGTCATTTATAACATTTGGTAATATTACTAGTATATCATTATCCTTATATTCGTCCGGTTTAATAGCTGAGTCTATCAATTCTAATAGTTGAGAATTCCAATTCTAGAAAAAATGGATACCTTCTTATTTAATTGATTTCTTTAAATTTGGAAACAACCTTACAGAAATTTGAAATCCCACTTACATGATCCCTAAATCTCCAGCCGTTATTATGATCTAGCTTGTTATTCCCCGTACCTACATATTGGAGTCAATAAACATTCCAATTAAATGGAAGATAGTGGTAAGAAGAGATGATAAGTTGATGAATGAAAAAAAGAGGAGGAGACAAAATATAAAAAGGTAGAACAACTCGTAACCAAAGAAACATTGTCCAAGAATGGATTGGAGTGAAATTGAATTTGATGGTGATGTTGCTGACTTCATTTAGTAGATGGAGTGGAAGACACCCCCTAAATGAATGATCATCACCTTGAATTCCTACCCAGTCCATTACTCAAAGAATAATCCATGTCTTCTCTTTTGTCATTTCCAAGTAACATAATGAGGCTAAACCAAACAAAACATGTCAACAACTGACCCATAATTAAGAAAAAAGAAGATATTATTGCCCATTGGGATGAATAAAGATAAATTCGTAATTAGTTTGAAACAATACCCTGATTTCCGTAACATTATGGTGGATCCAAGCTATAGATTTCTAAATAACCATGATCAAGGTATACTGGATCATAAACTTGCAAATGTATTGGCCCCCTTTTCCCCACTCCAAACTCACAATTTGGCTAGAGACAATTTTCTCTAGCTTGATCATTCATGCATCTCACAACTGACTCCCAAGTCCATGAAATAAGGTAGGCGCTCCAAGAAAAAATTCATAAAGGTATTCTATTATATTACAATACTTAGTGATCATCTAGTCACTCAGATCGACAATTTCTTATTAGGTAGGGGAAACTATTAGGTGGGAGAATGAACCAAATGTTTTAACACCCTTAAAGGGGGTCGATGTAAAAAATGGAGTTAGTTTCCATATTTGTCAGTCTTGACAAAAACATTTGACTTTAAAGGTTAACTCATGACTTTATTACCTAATTCTTCCTACTAAATATAACGTCACTGGTTCATGTGCAAGCAAATATGGGACAATATTACTAATGAATCTAAGAATATGAATCAATTTGTTGGTGCCCTAATAAATTTTTGTTAACTTATCAAACATATGTGAGCCTACAAATTCTATTTTGGAGTTGTGAGAGCGATGAGATTGCGAAATTGGCTTATTGTCCCAGACACATCAATAAGAAAGATAGTTATTGGACTAGTTTGCTTTGTGTTGCTTGTATAGCATGCTATAGATACGAACACTTGCTTCAAAGTCTCTCTTTTATAGGATATAATATTTGGCATGCTCGAGGTTCACGTGAATAAGCAGGCTAGGGGATGATCATGTTCACCATCTACCAAGCCAACTTAAGAAATATGCACCTAATTGTTAATTCCTTCTGCCACCTACTTCTACCACATAGATATAAGACAATCATACTGCAAACATGATTCCATTTTTGCTACAGTAGTACGGTCATAGTCCTCGATAGAAAAATAGACTTCCATTCTTATAAGAAGGAATATCCATAAAATGTCAAAGTTATCCAATAGTTTACTATTTGTATTCTTTATTTTGGTATTTGTTATTCATTCTACTCTAGTGTGCGTCTAAACTAAAAGAATCATTTCAAGTCAAGTTATGGGTAGAGAAATTCACTATAGTACTGCTTTGTTTTTTGGTGTGAAACTAACAAAATCAAATGCGTGTGGAGTTACCTATGATCTCCTCTATCTAGATGTGTGTGCATGCATAGATCTACTTCCTCTGCACATGATGCATACACACATGGACTCTATTTACATGCAAAACTATAAGAAATAGATGACATGTATTTGGTATGCCATTCCAAATTTGAGATTTTATGGAGGTTTGTAGCATTGATGAGATTTGTAGAAAGTAGGTATAATGCATAGATTCAATAAGAGGTTTCCTTAAAACTGACAATTTGTTTCAAATCCCTTTGAGCTAAAGACCTTTTAAAGGAGATAGAGAAAAAGTTACCTCTAAGCTAATGATTTATGAAAAAGTGGTAAACATGTCTTCCTTTTGATATGATTGGCTTATCTACCCAAGGAGGAAAGCCAAAAGAGTATCATATAAGCTCTAAGAGAAGACGGAGGTTTTGAATTACTGGCTTAGTCATACCCTATGAATGCTAGTTGTAAAGTCACTCTTCCTAAAGCTGATAGACAACCCGTTGAATCAAGTTCTGTTCAGTGCTTCATTGCATCAACCAAACAAAAGTGATAAATAAAGAACAAAGTATCAACATCATAGAATTATGTAACTCATGCAATTCAAACCCAATCTCAATTTCAAGAAGTGATCACCATGAAAACACCTTCAACAATCGATAAGTGAGGATTGATGGAACATTATGACACCTTTTCGTCAACTAATTGATGATAAATGTTGGAAAATTATGATACTTATTTATTAGAATACAAATCTGGTGAGAAGGAAGTTTTGTAGAGCAAACATCTCCCTCGAGAAAAATCAACCTAACTCTCCCATTTCATTCTTCAATAACATAGGTTGGGCTAGTTGTTCCATTCAACTTGCCTCGAGTAAGGGTAAATCGGTTAGGAGTGCACGGATGATATGATTTCTCTATTGATATAGAATATACCTTTCGCCACATGTTGCATTATTTCTTCCCATATTCATTCCCCTCATAGTGCCGATCTTTATTCCCTCAATATTCATAGCTTAGCAATTATATCCTCATCACTAGTAATCACAATTATTGTTTGCCCTTGTAGGCCAAGAGTGTTAATATATGGAGGAATGAATGGTGAACAAGGAATGATTGATTTTAAACGAATATCCTAATTATTTTAATGGTTATTAGTGTTATATATTATATATTTATTTATCATGTCGGCCCCACCCTTGTGAAGTGTCGGTATTACATACTATATTACTAGTTTTGGACTCCGATTGTGACAATAAGAATGTTTAATGAAGGATGCCACCACGAAATAAGACACCGCCTTTCATTGGAGACACAACAAATTCATTGGCTCAGACTAACAATTTTTTCCATTGGTCTATGGCATATTGTTGGTATTCAGATAAATATAAGAGGAACAAATTAAGATCATTGTGTGGACCTCTAGGGATGTGAATGCAAGTTTTGTTTCTTAAGAGTGTGACCTACATAAGGTAGTTGAATAGTGTGTGGAAAAGTTGATTCCAATCATCAAATGAAAGGGGAGGGGAGAAGATTTAAGTATGGCTTTACCAGTTTTAATTCAACATCTCACAAATGTCATGTTTTCGGGCTTGAATTGAATGACCATCAATTAATTTTTAGAAACCATTATTTGCATCTTCTATTGGTAGGTTCTATCTTTCACGTGCCAATGATTTCACACTTATAATTAGCTTAAATGTGAAAGTACAAAAACATAGGGAAGTGAATGCAATAATTTGTTCCAGGGTGGACCACATCAGTGTCCTCGACATGATTTTCCCCATACACAACCAAAATTGCATGATTATGCAACAAAGATTAGGAATGAAGAAAATCATCGTTCACTTGATATGGCATGTCACATTCATGATACGATGTAGTAAAGAAGATTAAATCCCCAACCAAAACTCCTCTTGTTAAACATTCCAAGAATTCTATTTCCAACACACCTCCAATACAATAGTCATGGATTCTCAAGTCTCCTTTATTATACACACCATACCCATTTACATACATTGTCATGTGTAAACCTCCTTTGGCTATAGATGCTTAGGCATGTGTTAGTCCAAACTTGATTTGATAGATATTTGGACTTCATATCTAAATAATGCAAGAGTATAATTTTGGAGATGATGTTATCTACCATCACAATGGAGAGTGGATCAGGATCCACTAGGAGAGCCCAATAGAGGACAAGGGAAATGAATGAGTGTGGAATTTGGGTGTATCCATATCTTGGAAAGAATGGAGCTTCTGATGAACTTTTTCATCAGGATTTAAATAAGGAGCATTAACAATTGATAAATACAAACACTTCTCCTTTGACTTTGGAAGTAGTTGCTTCGTTTGCTTTGTCAGATTCAATTTGGAACTAGCTTTGCTTTTGTACACTAATCAATATTTTTTTTTATTGGATTAAACAAATTGGAAAAAAAAGTTGAACTATTATTGTAAAATGGAGTTCCACTTAAGGTCTACTTTACATTTATTTAACACACACACACACACACACATACACACATGATTCATTTAATATTTATAAGTTTTATTACGAAGAACTCTACTCTCCATACTAAATAGATTTGGTTACTATTAGCTTATTTTAGATTAAATGAATGAGTTGCGATGAGATAGTTAGAGATACAATGATTGTTATATATAATAATAATAATAATAATAATTAGTAGTAGTGAGGCAATTTCTAGTAGTTGTTGGAACATGAATGGTTGTGGGAGTAGTTATTTGTTACATAGTTTATAAGCATTATAATAAGGATCAATATTTCCACACATTATGTATGGGTATTAACGATGTTGTCATGTTCACTGATTCTTTCTCTGTGGATACAATGTATGGATTTGTAGTAAGCGTAGATTGTTTTAAATTTATTTATTTTACTACCATGACTATGCTTGGAAGCAGGGAAGGAAAAAACATCCATAGAGAAAATTTAATGTAAAGTGAAGCCACTCTCCATATATTTCTTTGTGAATAAGCCAATAAAATTTGTGAGCCTCTCATGGATTTGTTTCTTCACCAGATTTTTTCATATCCATTGAATGAGAAACCTAAAATCCTATAGTGGTCATGTAAGTAGAATTATGGAAAGTTTGATAGTGTGCATGGCTTTACCATCTCAAATCCAACAAATATAAAATGATTAAAATGGATAAGAGTTCACTATATAGAATCTATATTTTCCTTGTAGATGCTCGCATGTGATTCTTAATGTTTCTCAAATGCCATTGGCAAGAAAGAAGTGGGAGAATACAAATTATTTTCATGCTTCCAATTAATGGGTCAACCAAATGTGACTTAGAAGAAAGGTTTTTCACACTAAATCTGAAGGTGCCAATCATTTAAATAGGTTTAATAAGTTGATGAGATAATTAGCTTCAATTGGAAATTAGTAGAGTTCAAAATATTGATGTATTGCTCTTCTCATTAGTATGAGAAATTCATTAGAAAATTTGGTAGGAGTGAGCATAATAGAGAAAATGTGAAAATAGGGATAATAAGTCATAGGTGATTAAATGGGAAAATGAAGAAGTTACATTTAATCCAAAAGGAAGAGAGGTTTCTTTTAAGAATGGTGGACATAAACCCTTTGCAAGGCAACACCAAGGGAATATTTAAAATAATAATAATAATTGTATTTAGATGTACTTATAAAAGGCTGTAGCAACTGAATTAACAAGGATGCATTTTAGACAAATTTTAACCAACAAGACACAAAAGGCTCTTTCTTGCAGAAACTTCCATCAAGTCCCAAAAGAGTCAAATGGACACTTGTCAAACACAATATAGTCCCAAAAGAGTCGAACAGATACGTGTCAAACACAATATGGAAACGATCAGCATGCCCACGGGGGCTTCACTCAATGAATCTCTAGCATAGAATGTTCATTTGTGGCATATGAAACAATACCCCTAATTTTAGTAAATATTGGAAAATACCTCCCAAAATCATTTTTTTAAACCCCCTCCCAATATTCCTTCCCAATTTAAAAGAATCCCTATTTTCACTATATATTGTATGTATCCATTTTTTCATTTACATTTTTTATACCCCTTTATATATCTACCTGGTATATTGACATGATACCCCTCTTATGACCCCACATGCATTATACAATGCAACTTGCTTCTTTCGATGTACATTGTGGATGCACATTACTTCAACCACAATGCAATTACTCAACCACATATCATTATGATTTGCGGCATCTAATGGTCTAATGAAGAGATGGGAGATCACTTCTTGTATGTCACTAGATCCAATGCACATAGTACAAAATTTAGATTCAATGTTGCAGGCCCCCAATTGCCGACTAAGCCTCTTGTGTGTCACGTCCCCATGCCTCTGACCGGCGAAGAGGATGCGACCAACACATCAAACACGACCGGGCAAACAGCCCCATGAACATCAACAGAAATCAAATGCTGAAATGGGGAGCTTAAACAGGCATCATAATAGGAATGCCAAACATACAAGAATGCACAGATGCATAATCCTCTAATTACACAGCGGAAACAAACATACATTCCAGCATTAATCATGTTCATTATAATTAATTTGTCATCAACATAATTGCAGAGATAGAGAGCAGCGCTTATCTGTGGATGAAGAATCCCGCAACCAGCTACGTCGCTGCAACGTTCCACCCAACCATAGGCCAGCTTGCTCATCAATCTCTCAGCAATGCCGCCACCCCCGAGCTGGGCATGATTCCTCCAAGGATAAGGGGACAATGCAGGCTTACACATAGCCAAGGGGACACAAAACAACCAAACCAAATACCGCTGGGTTTAACAGGCCTTCAACAAGTGGCCAAGCCAGCACCCTCCAAGGCACAACCACTGCATACCAGCAGCCAAACAACCCATAGCCCTGTGAAGAAGGCAAAACAACCAGGAAAAGATCCCAAGCCAAGGGTGAGACACAGCTCAAATCCAACCACACTGCTGAGTTGTTCTTGGCCCTAACGTGGCCAAAACAACTCAGCCACAACACCCAAAAGATGATTGCATCCACAGTAACCAAAACCAGGGCAATTCAGCAACCCAGACTCACAATGAGTGATGGAAACCAATCACATCCCACGAAGGTTAATAAACAACGTTTCTAGCATAACCATGGAAACCAAAATGCAGACCCCAGCAGAAAACGGCTCACCACAATCACACAGTGGTCCAAAGCAAAATTGGACACCACAGCCAACAAAACGCAGGGAAGACAACCGCCCCAAAATGAAAACAGTGAGCACGGCTTTCTCATGGGAAAATCAACCTCAACGGTCTGTGCATGAGGAAAATATTGCACCCAACAGTAAAATACACGAGAAAAACATACCCAATTTCTACGTGAGGATTCCAGCCTGCGCGTGAGGGGAAAATAGCCTCTCTGTCTGCGCGCGAATCAACAGGCCATAGGGAGGACGAACAGACCTCTGCGTGAGGAATTGCTTGCCTCTTTACCCATGATTTCTCCAGCAATAAATGCCCTCAACCACTCAACCATAACTCCCCAACCACCAGCTGAAGCATTAAAGAGGTTGACAAGGTTGGATGAGACAAAAGGTGACAAACAACAAAGGTGGTGAAACATGGGTTTTTCCCATAACCAAGGTTTGACATTCCCCACCCCTTATCCTTTGGAACCATGCCCTTTTCATTCAACGTTGCACTGTCGTAGCTGGTTGTGGTTTTAGTTTTATTTGATGTGCATATTTACATGATGCTGAATTATAATGTGCTTTATAGCACGACATACCATCGGAAACTATACCTATTGCCGAAACATACACACACAAATCGATGATGGGGCTTTTGCCTTGAGCTCCTCACCACGATTAATTACAATATATACATCATGCAAACGGGGTCAAAACCGGGGACATTACATTCCCCTCCCCCTTGGAGTAACACCGTCCTCGATGTTCCATTACATATATACAATACATATACCATTGCACATCAAAATTTCAAAATTTACAGATCTGCCCCACGTTCAATCATTTACTTTGAACGTTCAATATCAAGCCCTCCGGCTTCCATGGACTTCCCCTGCTGGTTCATAGCTTCCAGCTGATCCTGAAGTCTAGGAAATTTGCGGCTATTGCCCTCATCATGTTCCCTCATCGGATAGTCCCGGTGTAAATGATGTCCTCCGCATCTCCAGCATCTCACTAGCTGCTTCATCTTTACTTGCTCAATTTCCTTTGAGTCTTCATGCCTGGACCATTTCTTATTGGGTCGCTTGGACAATTGTCCCATTGCTGATCCACCTTCCTTTCCCTTGCCGATTGCTCTCAGAAGGCTTTTCACCTCCCTTTGCAAACCAATAGAGTCTTGCAAAATCTGGTGGTTTGTTTCACTCTGCCTTCTCTGGATCCTGAGCATCTTCCCAAGATTCTCTTGGGTCCTGGAAATCATTTGAAGGAGACTTCCAGCTAAGTCCAACAACTTTTGATCTGCTGCCATAATCAACGTGCACCACCTGGTTTCACTTTTCTCACCTGTGGAATGCACCATTGAAATTCTATCAGACCAAGCATAATATAGATATCAAAATCAGTTAGTTAATTACCCATTTGGCATGACAGTCCGAGTTCCATTAAGGAAACTTTCATATTTTTCATGCCTTTCCCCAACAGGCACATGAGCTCATTCATGTCCATTCCTGGGCAGGGAATTAACTATTCCAGCATTCACAAATTCACTTTAAGCAAATACACATATTCTATTTCAATCATACATGCATGAAACAATCCTTTGTTTTCACAATGCAATATATATATATATATATATATATATATATAATCAAAAGGCAAGAGAGAGCAGTAAGAGTTTTTCCCCTCTTCGGTTTGTTCCATCCTGTAACCCACACCATCGTTGTGGCCTTTCATGCTCTTAGCCTCTTTCACTTTACCATGAATGCTGGACCAATCCTTCTTGGTCATGACACTTAGTGTCTTCGGTCTATTCCAGACCTCTAAACCATGGAGTCTCTCCACATGGTTTGTCTCAATTGCTAGGAATCCCCCGTCTTACTAGCACCTTTTTCATTACCGCTCAATCTGAGCTTTCCAGGACAGTCACGTGTCCACATGCATCTCTAGGATGCTCTTATAGTCCTCGCCTCCAGCGATACCTATATCCAAACATTGAATAGATTCACATGTTTAGTTTATCTTCATCAGTTTTACCTCTAGGACAAGAGCTTAAAACATCATAACCAAATCATATACACACGTATATTCATAAGCAAAACAATCCAATACTTATCTGTATTGTACGTTTCCTCGTTCGTCCACAGGATCCTGCTTCACTTTGCAAGCCTTGGGATCGCCTATGGACTTAGATGTTAGGTCAGCATGCAGGCTGCTCCACAACATCAAATACTTAAGGTCCAGCCAGTACATAACCATGTCAACTGGGCTTGGAACTTTATTATGACCATTTCCAGGTCTAGGATCTACTATGGATCCTTAGGCATATCACAGCCCATCATACACTTATATCAACAATAACACATACACTTATTCCAACCATACACTTATATCAACAATGCACTTATACCAACATACATTTATATCAACCATTTACCTTTACCTTTAGCCTGCCAACACAAGCAACACAAGCAATACAAGCAAACTCATCAGTGTCATTGCTTCAAAAACTGTAATCACATTTCATATCATTCACTATCAAGTATTGAGACACCAGGAGTGCGTCCACTCCCCAAAGTGTAATCAATATTGAAAACCTTTTCATGACTCGACATCGGAAAAGTGCGCATTCTCTCCCGGTGTGTGCCATGTAGGTCCTATTCATACTCAAGCAATCGGTCATCATGGAAATAAATCAAAACATGTTCTGCATATGGAATTTAATAATTAATCATGCATATTCATAGCAAGGGTTACAGAACACTTATCCATTTGCCGTCGCAGTATGCCTTTTATATCTGTTAGGCACCGTCAAGGAGTTGGGAAAAGCTGAATGCTAAGCTGGTGAGCTTGCTGCAGAGCTAGGAACACCTACACCAGAACTAGCCTGACTTCTAAGACACCCACACACTCCCAACACAAGGAATCAATCCCTTCTTTGCTACTCAGTCCCTCAGACCTTGCATTCCCTTTTAGTGCTATCCCGGGGTGGTGGAGAAGAAAGTCAGCCCTCTAGCTCTGTCTGTGTGGTTTCCAATCACCAGGTTTAAGAAAACCAAGCCCCCATCCCTGCTCCCAACACAATTCGTATTCACACATGTCTCACCGACATAGCCCATACCATATCACTCATGTCATTACCAAACATGCAGTGCAGATGAGACATTTCAAAATGTCCAATGGCGTTTCACCTGAAACCCGTTTCCAAGATAAGGGAAAACCTTCCCATGAAGTTTGGCTTCTGCAGGCCATCACACATGGTCTTCCTGCAGTGTGTACCCCTGACACATTCATCAAATAGCCAAACAGTCAATCATTACCTGATACTACAATCCAAATTAATTTTTCCATAACCAAGCAATGACATTAACAATCAAATTCAATAAGAATTTGCAATTCTATCTACTACATAAATTGACTTGTTCAATTGTGGGTTTCTTGTAAGTAGCATTACTATGCCCATTATAATTTTATGCTTACTATCATAACATGAATACCCACTTACCATGTGTCCCTCCTGACACAATATCACATAAGCCAACAATGATTAGTAGTCGTTAGCACTTTCTTAAATCCAAGATCCACAATTCGAATTTAACAACCCGTACCAACTAATTTTCACAACCATGAGAATTCTTCTCATAAATGGTAGATTCTGGCATTGGTCAAGGTCTTACCTCTCACTTCCAGGCTCGAAATAATCTACCTAAAACATGAATTTCAACCAACCAAACACAATCTTGTACAAGCCAATAGGGACTAGTAGTTGTCAACAATTTATTTGAAATTCATAATTCAAATCTAACAAGCTCTTTTACATGGTAGATTCTGGCATTGGTCAGGATATTACCTCTCAATGCCATCCTCATAATAATCTACCTGAAACATAAGCTTCAATCAACCAAACACTTGGTAAGTCTGGATGCATATAACCTTGTCATTGCTACAACCATCACTGATGTATTTTCAGAATTTATAAAATTCAAATACTTCAAAGGTTAGTCACATCAATATATATACTAGAACTCATTTGCTTCATGCAATCATTATCATACTAGCATTGCAAGGTATAACCACATCATTCATGTGATTAAATGAAGTGGTTAGATACTCCTTACTTCACAAGCGTATCATTTGTACCACCCTGCTCTTCAATAGAGCATTTCTGGCGGCCAATTGATCATGACTATTCTGCATTCATAACAGCCTTCGAAACAGTTCCAGAATGATCATTAATTCATCATTTCAGCTGTTAGTTATTCATAATTTCACATGCACTCACCTCAATGGATTCATGCCATACATCACAACATTGCACCTACACTTATGCAATCAGTCATTCACACCCTTCATAGGCATACATCCATTGCATAACTACAAGGTTCATAAAATCTTTTTAATGCATGTCCATTCAACGCTACCTTGCATTGATTCATGAATACTATGGATTCAACCATACCATGGCCTAACCATGACTACCTCATATAGGATGCATTACTATAATCAATATCATTAACATGTATATGCATGACACCTTCCTACATTCCAATATTCACATGGTATGAGGTCTCTTACCTTTACCATTCCATGGAATTTGTCATAAGCAAACTCTTACCTGCATGGGTCTTACTTACGCCCTTGCCATGACCACTTTGGTTGGTCCTTTGCAGGAGATTGCAGAATTTGCTCACCAACTTTTGTCATGGACTTGTTGCCTTATCCCTTTCTTCATAGGGTTGCTGGTCACATTCCATCAGCATCAGCAACATATTCATCTGGGTCCATGGCATCGTTGGTTTGTCCACTAATGCCAACATCAAAACAATGATTATCATTAGTGGTTCATTATACATATATATATATTCCAATATTCTTACCAATCATGCAATATCCTATGCATGCAATACATATCCTCATGCATTTCAAGCATAAACTTAGGAAATGTAGTTAAAGTCAGCAAGATAGGGTTTTAAGGAAAAATTCCCTTTTCAAGCCTTTCATCCTTGCATGGAACTCCCTTTTCCACACAGCAGCTGATTGACTTCATAGTCCTTGCTGCCCTTGGGCATGCAATTGTCCAGATTTGTCCCTTTGATAACAGCGGCCATCATTAGCGCTTTGCTGCTTCATGCTCAGATTCCAGTCACTTATCCTTGCTCCCCACTGGATAAGCTTTCCAATGCCTGTTCACACGCGTCATTCCGACCTCGGGTGTGAAAACCACACCCCTTCTAAGAATGAAGACTTTCAACAACCTTTGTATTTTACACACAGCTATACTTTGGACTAGGTGCCAATTTCAGCCACCTCACTTCCATTGCCCCATTCATCTTTTATGAATTTTGGGTTTCACCGAATTGCCCCAAAACATAGAATCTTCTTTTTCAAAAGAATGACTGTCTCAAGGGACGACGGGGGTCAAGGGGGCTTGCCCCCTTGTGGCTTCCACTGCAGGGCGGGTCGAGGGCAGCGCCCTCGTTTTTTTTTTGTTTGTAAAACATTGATTTTCGCTCAATCTGGCGGATTAGAACGCTGCCATTTTTCTCCTTTTCAGCCCTAAAATTCACCGAAAAACAGCTGAAAAATCCCTCTGAAAATAATTGAAATCGGCTCCCGGAACCATTGTTCCTTCCGCAGAATCGGCTCCTCTACCATTCTCCCTTCCGCAGAATCGGCTCCTCTACCATTCTCCCTTCCGCCGAATCGGCTCTCACTCCACTGTTCTTTCTGCTGAATCGGCTCCTGGAAGCATCATCACGTCCGCTGAATCGGCTCTCAAACCAATTTCGCAGCCGAAGAATCGGCTCCCCGGAAGCTCCAGACCTTCCGCAACAGTGGCTCCTCAGAAGCTCCAGACCTTCCGCAACAGCGGCTCCTCGGAAGCTCCAAACCTTCCACAGAATCGGCTGTTGGAACACTCTCTCTTCCGATTGGCACTTACGTCGGACGTCGGCGGACTCTCCGGTCGGAAGCCTTAGTGATTTCGCTTCCGCAACGACGGAAGTCTACTTCATCGACTCTTCCGATCAGCACTTACGGAGAACGATTTTAACATCGGACGTCGGCGGAATTTTGAGTCGGAAGCCAAATGGCTCGGGCTTCCGCAACGGCGGACGGAAAACTTTACCAATTCGTCCGCAACGGCGAATGCCCACTTCGCCAGTTCTCCCAATTTGGCACTTGCAACAACTTGAACGTCGGACGTCGGCGGACTTTTGTAACATCGGACGTCGGACCACTTTCCCTTCCGATTACTCCAACACTTAGACAAATTTTAAACCTTTCTGTGGTGTCGGTGGTCGGATGACTTTCACGTCGGACGAGGGATTGCTTTGCCGTTCGCAACGGCGGAAGTTTTACTTCTCCAACCCTTCCGCAACGGCAGAAGTCAATTCCTCCAATGGCCCAACTGCTCCATACTTAGCCAAATTTTCTCAAAATTTTTGCTACTCTGCTGAACAGAGAAGGTAATTCTACCTTCTATCACTGCACCTTCTTGGCCCATAGAGGCACATTGCTGCAACTCAGAGCTCTGATACCATACTGTCACGTCCCCATGCCTCCGACTGGCGAAGAGGACGCGACCAACACATCAAACACGACCGGGCAAACAGCCCCATGAACATCAACAGAAATCAAATGCTGAAATGGGGAGCTTAAACAAGCATCATAATAGGAATGCCAAACATACAAGAATGCACAGATGCATAATCCTCTAATTACACAGTGGAAACAAACATACATTCCATCATTAATCATGTTCATTATAATTCATTTGTCATCAACATAATTGCAGAGATAGAGAGTAGCGCTTATCTGTGGATGAAGAATCCCACAACCAGCTACATCGCTGCAACGTTCCACCCAACCATAGGCCATCTTGCTCATCAATCTCTCAGCAATGCCACCACCCCCGAGCTGGGCATGATTCCTCCAAGGATAAGGGGACAATGCAGGCTTACACATAGCCAAGGGGACACAAAACAGCCAAACCAAATACCGCTGGGTTTAACAGGCCTTCAACAAGCGGCCAAGCCAGCACCCTCCAAGGCACAACCACTGCATACCGGCAGCCAAACAACCCTTCACAGCCCTGTGAAGAAGGAAAAACAACCAGGAAAAGATCCCAAGCCAAGGGTGAGACACAGCTCAAATCCAACCACACTGCTGAGTTGTTCTTGGCCCTAATGTGGCCAAAACAACTCAGCCACAACACCCAAAAGATGATTGCATCCACAGCAACCAAAACCAGGGAAATTCAGCAACCCAGACTCATAATGAGTGATGGAAACCAATCACAGCCCACGAAGGTTAATAAACAACGTTTCTAGCATAACCATGGAAACCCAAATGCAGACCCCAGCAGAAAATGGCTCACCACAATCACACAGTGGTCCAAAGCGAAATTGGACACCACAGCCAACAAAACGCAGGGAAGACAACCCCCCCAAAACGAAAACAGTGAGCACGGATTTCTCATGGGAAAATCGAACTCAACGGTCTGTGCGTGAGGAAAAGCTTGCACCCAACAGTAAAATACACAGGAAAAACATACCCGATTTCTACGTGAGGATTCCAGCCTGCGCGTGAGGGGAAAATAGCCTCTCTCTCTACGCGCGAATCAACAGACCATAGGGAGGACGAACAGACCTCTGCGTGAGGAAGAACAGTCCAGCCGTGAGAGTAAGCAACAGGACGTAAAAACCACTGACCATGGGGAGAATGGAATCGTGGGGAAGATGGAGGAATTGCTTGCCTCTTTAGCCATGATTTCTCCAGCAATAAATGCCCTCAACCACTCAACCATAACTCCCCAACCACCAGCTGAAGCATTAAAGAGGTTGACAAGGTTGGATGAGACAAAAGGTGACAAACAACAAAGGTGGTGAAACATGGGTTTTTCCCATAACCAAGGTTTGACATTCCCCACCCCTTATCCTTTGGAACCATGCCCTTTTCATTCAACGTTGCACTGCCGTAGCTAGTTGTGGTTTTAGTTTTATTTGATGTGCATATTTATATGATGCCGAATTATAATGTGCTTTATAGCACGACATACCATCGGAAACTATACCTATTGCCGAAACATACACACACAAATTGATGATGGGGCTTTTGCCTTGAGCTCCTCACCACGATTAATTACAATATATACATCATGCAAACGGGGTCAAAACCGGGGACATTACATTGTGGGATGGTTATACAAGCCCCCAGGAGACCATTGAGATAAATAAGTTGTTTAGCAACTGAAAAATTCTATGACAATAATATAAGGGATGAATTAACAATTGTAGAATACCATTTATTTCCGAGGGTGCTTTACAATCCTTACAAAAGTTAATTTTGCATCAAGAAAGGAGTTGTGCTTAAGAACCCTACTTGTGGTCGATTTCTCTGTTCTTGAATATAAAGCATAAGAATCTCAAGACACCTTGAGACAGGGGCTCCTGGAATTTGACTACGCACTCCTGCATCAACGCTATTTCCAACATAGCTTACAGGGGCACTGGGTGATCCATGCAGTAAGTGTCGTCCCCCAATATTTATGCCCAGGAATAATTGGTTCTGTTCTCTTTCCTGAAGTTGGATAAGATGTTGGATCCCTGCCAAATGTGATCTAGGGTTACCACCATGCTGGTGCACTTGTTTTACCTGAGGCTAAACCAAATGAAAAGAAGCATGCTGGTTAGTTTTAAATGGAGATTGATGTGACCCAGACTGTAAATTTCTGGTTTGATAAACTGCATGTTGATTGACTGCAGCCTGCTGATTTTTCACTTGGCTTTGGTCATGAGTTTGGGACAATGTTGGCATCTGGGTTTGACCTTTACCAAGAGCCCTATTTTAAGGAATAATCGGTAATGGATGACCATTTTCATGATTGTCAACAAAGAAGTACAACATAAATTAACAGATTCAATAGAAACATACCATTTGTCTGATTGCAAAGTGGTAATCTTCAAATTCAGACTAGCAGCTAATTCCCATTTTTGTAGCGATAGGAATATTCTAACAAATAAAATAACATTAAAAAAAGATAAAGGGCACATGCAAAGAAGTAAAAACAATGTTGCAAATATCTTCTAATGAGGCAAGGATGTGGAAGAAGCTTTTCGAAAATACCGGGAAAAAAAAGGGGAAATAATAGCAAAACTTAAAACAAAACAAAACACATTACCACAAATAATCACATTAATCTAAAGCAACAAAAACATCAAATAATCACATTACCACATAAACATGAAAAGGAAACTGATATAGGCAAAGAACAACCTATAGCCCAAAAGAATAAAATCAGACTTTATAAGCAAAATTTTCGCACTCTCACAATTATTCAATCAAGTAGCAATGTATATCGCAATATTTTCAAAATATCAGAAGTGACAATATATTCAAATACATAAAAAAATTGCAAATTGTTGGGAAGTGTATCACCAAGGTGAAAAAATCATGAAATATCTCCTATGTCATAATATATCAACAATATATTTTGATATTATCTAAAAATGCTAGAAGGAACATGAACAACAGTAGAAAATACATGCTGCGTATACACTACTTAGTTTGAAGAGGCTTATATATTGGAGGATCCTACTTTTTCATTTTATTTGGAGTCTATTATCTTCAAAGCAGAGGCAAGCTTTCAATGTTCTTATCTAATGATAACTTTTAAATACATACTAGAAGGCATAACAGACCTTTGTTAAAGCAGGCAATACATGGACAATACCATCAAACAAGTTTTCAAGGCTTCACAATATTTACCTTAAAAATACTATCTTAATCGGAAAAGCAGTGCATTTGCCATGAAAATTGGGACCCCTTGAGGAGGAGCACCAACAACAACGGTGTTGGGTGTAGCGTGTGAGATTTATACCAATGACAGGGATGCTTTGTGTTATGCCAAAGCATAAATAAGTCTCAAATAAGAATTTATTTGCAACATGACAAAAGGAAGGAAAATCTATTTGGTTCATATGCTCATGTACTTGATTTTAATAACATTTTGCACAATAATTGTGAGAGAATTTAGATTCTGCTGTAAAAAAAGAGAGGGCCTTAGCTGCAAACCAAAGCTAAACCTGAAGCTAAGAACTCTCGATAACCAATGCACACTTTGACCAACAGTTAAAATTTGAAAAAAAACATTGTCCAAAATTCTTTGGTTGTATCTATGCTAGATGTAATGTCAGGGAACTTGTCAAAGTTAAAATAATGCAAAAGGAAGAAATCATGGACAAACTGTAATATTTCTTGGAAAAATCAGAGATGGATACAATAGAATTCTTCCAGTTAGATATGAGCTAAATGATTCTATTGAGCGGGTACAAAGGGTCTTAGACTTGCTAGCTTAGAACTCATAACTGTTGATTGTTAAATATAACAATTTGCACCAAGCAGAGGCTCTATTACAAGATCCAGCCAGAAATAAAATAAAACAAGAGTCTTTGGCTGTCTCAAATTTGTTACATTTGGACTCTACAAAGACTTGACTCGCAAATATATCTAATGATGTTTCCAATGCATAGATACAGGGGTGTACCACAAAAGAGTAAAACCCTAAAGAATGTAGTCAATAATATTTCAACACTAAAACCTCCTTTAGTAATAGAATTCACTAAGTCATGAGTAGAATGACAAGGGAGATAAAAACATAAGTCTGAAGAGGAGCTACCATCCCTATCAATGACCATGAAATTTCCCATTTGGGCCAGATAATGCCCTTAGAGAGTGGCATGTACTAAGAATTCCTAGGAAGGAAAACACTCTAGTCAACTTCAATGTTAGAATAAGAGACGTCATCTCTATCAATGACCATGAATGTGTCAATCTTGAGCCCAAGAATGTCCTCTAAAGAGTGGCCAAAACTTAATGATTTTGTGATCGTAGGAGGGAGGATTTGGCAATCCCTTGATGTATATCTCTTGGCATCGAGGGCCAACCAATTTTAAAGGAGAAAAACATGGGGATGTCAATTTGTCCACTAGATCTATGTTGAGATCCTGCTCAACCAATTGCAGGTTTGCTCACATCACCTATGGGTTGAGACCAATGTTACCAAAATCAGAATCAACAATAAATTGGCGATGCATAAGAGTCAAACTTTTGAATCGGATTGTGAAAAAATAAACAAATACAAAAATTAAATGTATACACATTTTGAATGAAAAAAAAAACATTTTTCATTGATATTCAAAGTAGCCATGTTCATAAACTGCAAGATATCAATAGATGTCGAAAATATATCATTTCTCATCCATAAGACGAGTCCATATAGATAAACCATTGTCTATATTGGTATCGTATTCATCAATAGAAATTGCACCCCCCTCCTCTAGGCTCTAGCCATTGCCTCTACCTCGAATATTGAAGTTGACCCTCAAAATACATTAGTCAACACCCTACAATTTTGATAAAACTGGGCACATGCACAACAATGCTTATAGTGGAGATGATTTGAGACATGGCATGCAAACATGCATCCTTCCCGATATCTGTGCCTTGACTACCAGGATCTGCATGCACTTAACTAAACAGAGCTAGACTGCATGCACCTTACCTAACTGATGCATGCAAACTTAAATTAGAAACTTGAAGCATGTCAATTCTAACTAAAGCAAAACCAAAAATAGATATGAACTGCTAAATATAAAGGGAAGCTAAACTCGATCTAAATTGAGGATGGAGCACACATGCAAAACTGGATCTAAAACGAGGATAGCAGATGCATGCATGCACCCTCTATCTCTCTATCCATAAATGCTCCTGTGCGCTCATTATCGTTGTACATAATTGCAGGAGGGTTGTAGGGAACTGCTATTTTGCTGTATAGAAATCTGCTGGAGGAGGGTTTCCTCATTACTGTAAAACCTACACAAATGTCACCTCTACTTGCTGTTGCCATTAATGGAACTCTGCTATACACTTCTCGAGGTACTAAAAATACCACACTCTATTCCCATTGACCTATTACTTGGTCAATTGAAAACATTGATAAATTATCTTATCTTGTCTTATCTATGTCAGGGACAGAGAACGATAAGTTGAAGTGGCCTAGTGGAATCATGTATCAAAGGGATCTGTCTCATTAATCTACTACAAATTGTGCATGTGACACCAATATCAATGGTGTGCTTAATTCCCATAATGGATATGATTCACTGGAGGTTGCAGCTAGCACTTTTGATGTTTCTGAGGAGTTGTTCGAACTACAATTGCCAGGTAAAGGTGATGTTCAGGCTATTTGTGCCAGATAATCAAGAGCATTGGCAAGTTTTCAAAAAAGATGTGCATGTAGTATGCTTCATAAAGAACATTGGTGAGTTTGATGGAAACACTCTTAGTTTGGAGGATGAGATGGAGGGTTGTTCATTTCCAAATATTATAGAGGGAATGAGCTTGTTGGAAAAAAAAATGATTGAGAGATTGAAGGTGAGCTTAACTATAGAGTAAAGCACGTATCCCCACCTAATTGTTCATTGCTATTCGTAATCCCTAGGAATATATTGCTTCAAGATGTTTGTCAAGGCCAAAGAGAACCCCACCTGCTCTTTCCACCTCTCAATGCACATTGACTTGTTTGAAAGAGAAGATTTCATAGGTTAAATTTTCACAAAACATATATGGAGTTCTAAAAGTTAAAGTTAGTAAAAGCTTAGCATTTAATCCCTAGTCTTGAAGAATTTCCAAAATGTGTAGGTTGTCGTGAATTGTACATAGATTTTAATGGAAAAGGCCCAGATTTAGTATAGCCCGATACATTGGGAAGAAGATATTTTAGGTTGTCACAAGCTAGTTTTTTAAGGGATTTGGCATGATATTATAGGAGGTAATTTGTACAAATTGGTCAAAAATAACAAGTCACTATAATGTGTACTTTTCGCTGATCTAAAATCGCTACTAATAGATTATTTTGGAAAAGACATATCAAGCTATATCTATTTGAATTTTAGGATATTTAGCGGGGAATGCACCAAGATACAAGTAGTACAAGGCTTGCCACTACTCCAATCCTAGAGAAAAATCATAAATACATACATCTTAAATTATAAATAACCTTTGATTGATATATCCAAATTAGGTGATTCAAAAGGTGTCTAGGAGACACCGAGAGAAAGAATATTCAATCAAAATCTATGCTATTTTAGATCAATGGTTATAGAGAATTGAGATTTCAAGCTTGAGATCCTGAACTAGCCATTTTTTGCTAGTAAATCTAACATGTGATAAATACTCTGTATCTCTTATCTCAAAGATCAGATTGATGCAGGACTTGAAGCATTATGAAGGAAATCCAGTACTATATGATTACATAGTTTCAAATTCTGATTAAGCATCAAGTAAGTCATGTCTATTGACATTAACTTTCAATAATTGTCTTATGTACTTTACAAATAACATAGATAGATTCTATATTTACAAGAGAAATGAATAGGCTAGTGTGGACAAATTTTAATATTCGTGTAGGTCTCATTATACTACATTTGATTTTCCTGGAAGGAGAAACATACAGGAGGTTAACACATAAAGTGTGGACATGGTGGACCACTCTTAACCAAAAAGAGATATGAAATGTTCTAGACTCATAATTTCAAACTATATTTCTTATAAAAGTGTTGAAATATCTTTGGAAATAATTAGAATTTGTCCTAATAAAAAAGGGAAAAGGATGAAGAAAGAGGTGCAAATTGTGAAAACATAACCAAACCCTTCTTAAAGAGGCTAAGAAGTTTTAAAAATTGAAAAATAGATGTCTAAAAAAGGTGTCATCAAAGATCATAGATGATTAGGAGAGTTGGAGAAGAAATAGTAAACTCACAAAAAATAAGAAAAATATAGTCATAATGATGACTTCTCCACATTGATGATTGAAATTCACATGATGTTGTTTTTGTAAATGAAGACCTCAATATTATTCTATTTTAAAATTCACTATTTCTCTAGTATAAAAAATATCCTAACAAATGAAGGATAATTGCAGAAGCTTTGCAATCAAAAAATTGAAGTCACTTGCACTATTGTTTGGCTTATTGGACGTTGTAAATTTGTAAATAGCATGAGATATCATACATTAAAGATTCCAAATATTTTATGATGCACATGTTCACCCTACATAAAAATTATGTTCAGGGTCTTAACCTTCAAGCTTAGCTTTCAGGACAAGTTGTACAGAGTAGCACCCAGGTTCCACTTTTGACCTTCCAGATATGGTATATAATAACTAAATATGCATTCTTTCAGAGGTTTGCAAAGTTTAAACATCAACTCCAAGGTTGTATGGATCTGTGGCTACAGGGCTACGTTGAGTAAGAGTGCAGTGAGTACGCAACATGATCCCCCAAAACAAGGGATGCAAGTACAAGAGTATAACTATAACCTAATATCACATATAAATAAATGTATAAAATAAGATTCAAAGACATTTGTTTTACATTTTCCAGTTCTGATTCAAAGACAAAGGTGGTAGCTGACCTGGATGGTCCTCCTAGAAGGATCACTTTGACAACGAGGCTCGTTCTTGAGCTGCCATGCAAATATTGTAGGGTCATCCCTGTATAAATATGTGATAAATATACAAATATATGAGACTAATTTCACAAATATATAGATATATATCAATATGTTTATATGTGCTATTATATATTCCATATCCAGATGTATCGTATCCAAAAAGAAATCTAAAAACTGGAATACATATTTTCATCCATATCCTATTTTTGTTATGGTAACTACAACTCAAAACCTACATAAGTGCCATATGGTAAACAAGTAATATTTGACATGGAAAAATAACATTAATTCTTAGATCAGGGAAATGAGAATTAGACGTGTCATTAAAGGCAAAGAGGAAATTATAAAGTAAGCTTTCTCCAAAGTACTTGATGTTGAATTTTAAGGGTTAGAGGAGTTTTTAATTTACGTAGTAAACTTTAATGCATGAACATATAAAATCATATTCAGAACCATACTGCTCTAATAAAAATTGAACTGTAATAAACAAACATAATTTTCATCTCTTTCAACTTAACGCTCCATTATTCACCGCGTTAAAGTTGGTCCTCTAGAATCATCAAATGTCATGTACAGTAACAACATGATAAAATAATGTACAGTAGATATCAACAGTAAATAATCATAACCAATATTTGAATAAATCATATACTCAGATTTTTTAGATTTGATATTGTCACCGAAGGGACAAGTCAATCTAAACAAACAATTTATGTATCTTGAGAGAGATCTAGAGAGGGTTAAAGAATAAGCATACTGACCATATACTGACCCATAATTCTTAGTTAACAAGCACATTCATACCCAGTACAGTCATGCTGACAAAGGACACACAGTCATGCTGGGTAAGGATGCAGTCACATACTACAGAGACATAGAGGCATACATTGCACAGTCATGCTTGAAAAAACACAGTCCACCCATAAAGCGAAACTCACTGTCACGCTGGGGAATAACCCATATTACACACAAGAAAATAGGCTCATGGTTATGCTAGGGAAGGACCCATAGTCCACCCGATAAAACAGATCATGGTCATGCTGGAGAAGGACACACAGTCCACCAAGAAAATAGATCACGATCATGTTGGGGAAGGACCCACAATAAAATCAAGAAAAAATATCACAGTCATGCTGGTGAAGGACTCATATTCCACCAAGAAACATATCATGGTCACGCTGGTGAAGGAACCACATTCCACCCAAGAAAACAGATTGCGATCATGTTGGAGAAGGACCCATAGTACACCAAGAAAACAAATCATGGTCACAGTGGGGAAGGACCCACAGTCCACTCAAGAAGACATATCACGGTCATGCCGGTGAAGGACCCACAATACACCAAGAAAGTATTAAAATTGAGCTCACAGGAATCTATGAAAAAATAAAAATCTCACAAATAGATCTCACACAAGCAATTTTACTCAAAATATGATAAGAAACAATGCAATAATGGTTTGCAGATGTATTGAGCTTTCATTAATCAAAAGTAAAAAATGGATAATTAATCACACTAGTATTAATAACCAGTCAATTCGAATACATGAGAGAGAAATTCAAATTGATTGACTCAACCTAACTGAATGGATAACTGGACATGTCTAAATCACTATCGGAGCCTAACTAGTTAGCTCCAGTTGTCTAAATTAGTTCCCCAGTAAGTTATAATCGGTTAACTAGTCTAACTGGATGTGGTAGGTGAGGAAAGGCGCCTTCCCACATGCAGTTAATCAATGACTGGAACTAACTGAATATAACTGGATGTAACTGACTCCTAACTAGGCTTGACTAGTCACCAACTGAACTCAACTGAAGGAGGTTGGTTTCGACACTCCGAGTGGCACCTAAATTGTAGGGATTGGTCTAGGAGGCACGTAAACTGATGCATGCAAGTGCAGTCAGTGGAATTTAGCCTCAACGAGTGTTCCCATCACTCTAGTAATTGGTACATGTGGCCCAATCAGTCCATGTGGACCGAATGGTGCTAGTGACTAAATAAAGACTGAAAATACTCCTAATTTAGACATAATTGACCAAATTGGACAAGGGAGGATTATAATCTTAACACCCCCCTAAATGGTAACTTGAAAAATTTGTGGGCCCTGGTAACTAAGACCATAAGTCACCCATTATATCTAAAAGCAAAAGGCAACTGCTTAATACAAACAAGGAAACGAGGAAAAAACCACACGGGAAAAAGGCCCCCCCTCAAACTAAGCAGGTAGAATCAGGATTCAAGTTAAAAAAACTTGAAAAAATGTTGCTGCAAACTTCATCTCTATGGTTTAGTGAAGCAGCATGCATGATGTTATGTGCACAGGTATCCTGGGTCCTGGCATGTAGACTTCTCCATCTTCTCCCAAAATGATGATGGAATGAAGGAGGAATGTAAACTTTGCCTCTTTTTGGATGAAGAGGTGTATGATCCACTCTATTTTTCTGAGAGCAGTGTAGCTGATTAGGCCTTTCCATGTAGCATCTCACAGGGAGTTTGTTGCATCTCTCTGAAGGAGGTGAGCTTACATGACATAGCGCAAGGTTATCTTTCTGAAATTGATCTCTTGTCTTCTGTGTGTCAAATGGATTTCCAGTCGTCTTCCTAGTTGCCCCAATAGCCTTTTGTGCCCATTTGGGCTTAGGATTGGGAGTAGGGACTAGATTTGTATCTAAATCACCCTAAATCTCAATCTTATAAACTAATACAACTGATTCTACTTCTGATTTCGAAATACTAGTGGAAACTGCAAAAGGAGTAGATAAAAATGTTTTTACCTCCCCTTTCAAGTGGCAGCTGAGAGAGCATTGGATATGAAAATGGTAGGAAGTGTGAGAATTCATATGCCTTGGAGGCATGATTTGCAACACCCTTCGCTATGATGTTCCTAGTAGAGATATCTATGATCTCCACTGAGTCAAGACAAAATATCACTCGCTTTGGAGGGCCAGTGTGAGTCATATGGTATACAGATAACAGATTTGCAGCTAAGGAGGGAACATAAAGTACATCTTTGAACTTCCCATGTTCAAACTTGATGGAACCCTTCCCTTTGGCTCAAATTTGACTGTCATCACCCATGTGAGTGCTAGGGCCATTAGTAGATTGTAAAGAAGAGAATGATTTTCTAGATGCAAACATATGATTGGAAGCTCCTGAATGAATGAGGAAGGCATGTGTTCTTGAAAAACTAGCCTTTAGTGCATGGCATATCTCATCATGTTCTTCAGTTTCTTCTCTATGGTCAGCCTTCCTTGCGCTAGAAGTTACAATGATGTTATTTTTCTCTAGAAGAAGAGCCATTTGATCTATTTTTCTTCTCATATAGGAGCTTTCTGGATGAAAGCCCCTACCATAGTAAGAACAAAGGATCTTTCCTTTGCCATTCTTCTTGCTTCTCCTTGAACCTAATGCCTCATTTGAATGCTCTTTCTCCATAGGAGGCTCATTATTTTGCTTCTCCTTACCATTCGTAGCTTTGGGTCCTCCAACAACCAATGCTTGATCTTTGGGAGATCTTATGATCCCCATTTGGACCAGCTTATCATGTTCATTGGCTAGAGACTCAATGAAGGCATTGAGAGTTAGCATCTTCCAATTCGGTGTTGTGATATTCCCGATGTGAAAGGTTGATATAAATACTGAGTAATATGCACCAAGTTTTGAGAGGATGGAAAGGATGAGTTGATCATCCTCCTTCTCAACTTTACGTAGCTTCAATTGGAGCACCAGGTGCTTGAATTTGGTGAAGAAATCATTCAGAGTTTTGAAGTTGCCTGGGTGAAGAGAAATCAACTCATTCTCTAGCTGATAGACCCTCAGGTCATCTTGCTTATCAAACAGGGAAGCAAGTTGATCCCAAATTTCCTTAGGAGTCTTCAATCCAGTGATGTGGAAGAGAAGATCCTTAGAAATTGAAAGGCACAGAAATCCAAAAGCTTCATCAAGCTTATTCCAGTATCTTGCTTTGTCAACATAATGAATCGACTCTACCTCCATCTCTATTGTGACTTTGTAGATTCCTTTGGAGCGAAGATAAATCTCAATGTCCTCCTTCCATTGATGGTAGTTGAAAGGAGTGAGAGATCCACAGAAGGGGCCATTTTGCTGCTGTAGCGAATGTAGTGAAGGAGACTGAAAAACCTGTAAATTACACAAACCAACAGACAAAGTAAGGTCGACAACCTGCAATTTTGGAATTTTCTTCACACCCAGCTTAGTCAATCAATCTACCTTGATCAATAATTCCTTTTCTTAGGATTTATGTGGTAAATTCTCAGCTTCTGGTGCAGTGCTGGAGGGATTAATTTTGCTCAAATTTTTTGATTCAGTAGAAAATATGTAGAAGGAGAAGTGCCTTGTCCTGTCGAGGCTCTGATACCATATTAAAATTGAGCTTATAGGAATCTATGAACCAAGACAAATCTCATAAATAGATCTCACACAAGCAATTTTACTCAAAATATGATATGAAACAGTGCAATAATGGTTTGCAACTGTATAAGATTTCATTAATCAAAAGTAAAAAATGGATAATTAATCCAATGTAATACACCGGTGTTAATAACCAGTCAATTCGAATATATGAGAGAGAAATTTGAATTGATTGACTCATATTAATTTGTCACAGTGGTCTAGGAATTGAAAACATAGTCTCACAAAGAATATAGACAAATATGCATAAAATTGGCAAAATGATGCTGCAATGGAAGTAGTAGCTTTGTATAATCAATGAATAATGAATAATACAATACAATGATCATGCAATATGCATGAATGCCAAGACAATCCAAATTCCTAAGGAGGTCATTCGAATTGAATGAGTGAGTCTAGCTTAATTGAATGTAAGTAAAGTGAACACTCAAATTAACCACTAATCAAAACCCTAATTAACTCAACTGAGCCCTAATTGAAGTTGGAGTGCAATAAATGACTGAGTCTAATTGAAAGTAGCTCAGACACATGTCACTCCAAGCCAACCAACAAGTGGTAGCGCATCAATGACTCGAATGAACCCCGATGGGGTTAACTGAAGTGTAACTGACCATCAGAAGTGGTTGGAGGCACCCCTATTGACTCCAGTTCATTAAATAATCATTAAATAATCAATTTAATGAAGCGAGGCACCTTCACTACTCTGTTTAACTGATTGTAACCATCAGTTAGCAATAGAGTGCATTTATGACACTCAAATCACCCCCAGAGTGCTCCAGTTAGCCTCCCCGAATGAAAGAGAAGGAATAGTTGGCCTCCTTGACTGAAGGTAGGCATGGGTGTGCTCATGCTGATGTCATACAGTGCTCCTCTGATGTCAATTAAGTCAATAAAACTTAGGATAGTGGTTTAACTAGGCCAAATTGACCAAAATGAGTGTGTATGGTGGTAAATGTCTCCTAACACCCCCCCTTAAGCTATACTCAGGAGGAGTAGAAAACATAAAGTGCATGAAATGCTAGGGCCCTAGAAACTAAGGCCATAGGTCACCCTGTAAAATAATATAACTACTTAATATAACCAAGGAAACGGGGAAAACCTCATGGGAAAAATACCCCCCCTCAAACTAAGTAGTAAATCAAGAAATTTTTGGTTCTTCTATGAAGCAACATCCTGAGACTATGCATGTGAACCTATGACTCCAAAATAAATGAATATTTCTAGAGGAATACTCCTCTTTTTAAGAAGAATAATGTGCTCAAATGAATCAAGAACATAGACAACTACAGGATGAAAATTGGACCCATGTAGAGCAACAGAAATCAACTGATAAGAGAGAAAAAGTGCTTGAGGATTCAAACCATGTGTGGAACACTCAAGAAACTGATATGTTTCATCATTGAACAGAAAAAAAATAGTGGTAAAATGAGCCCCAACTCTTAGGAGAAAGTGTCCAAGAGGATGCAGAATGTCTTCGTCTTTACTAGTTCTGTGAGGAGATGAGCATGTGACCAAAGGTAGAGAAGCCCTGGTACTGTGGAGAGAGAATGATTGAGCTCCATAATCTGATATAGCTTCAGAAATATCTAATGATTCACAAAATAAAATATCAGCAACCTCATAAGAGGAAACTAACACCAAATCCCCAGCAGCAATTTTGAAGAAGAATTGCGGTACTTGATTTTTCACACCGAAATTGGTGAGAGCAACTTCAAGAAGTATTGAAAGATCTTGGATTTTAAAATTTGAACCAAATAATATCATATCAGAAGGTAAATTATATCCAAATAGGTTCACAATAGATCCAAAACTGTGAAATGAAATCAAATCCCCAGCAACAGTTTCGAAGGAGACTTGCGGTACTTGTTTCTTCACACCGTTGATGAGAACAGCTACAAGCAGTACTGAAGGTTTATGAACCTGAAATTTTGAACCAAGAAATATCAGATCATATCCAAATAAGATCATATCAGATCCAATAAGGTTCATATCACATCCAAAAGTATGTTCAACCGAGACGGTGGATGCACAGTTGTCTTTTTCTTCAAAATTCTGAATTTTGGTGCATGCAATCCTGCAGGAATTTGCTGGAAGATCTAGATCATGGGGAGCGAATTGATCACTTTTTTAATCTGATATTTTTTCCAAAATATCCAAGGTATTACATATTTTCACACCAGCAACAACATTAGAGGGAAAAAAATCAAATTTCTCTTCACTTTTGGAAGCAATTACTGGCAAATTTTGCACAGAATTCAAAGGAAAATCACTGGCGAATGTTTGCATGGAAGTGCAGCATTATTTTTCTTCAATATCAGAGATTCAAATTTCTTCTTCTATTTCATCCATACAAGGAGATGAGATATCAGAGATCTCATAAACTTCCGGAGCATCAGGAGAAGGAGTCACTACAAGGAGGCTTTCTTCAATTCGAATTGACTGTGTAGAAGATTCTGCTTCTTCTTCATCTTGCACAACTTCAACAGAGAGAGTAGAGGCCAAGAATTTTGAGTAAAGAACTCTTGTGGTGCTGCATGTGATCTCCAAAGTGCTATTATAATCCTCATTGTGCTTGCTAAAGGTTCTGTCCAATTTTGTCCAGAGATCATTTGGGTATTCAGCAGAACCAATAAGGTAGCGCAAGCTAGAAGAAAGGGCCAAACATATTGCTCCAAAAGCTCTATCACCGTCATTTAGCCAACCATTCTCATTCTCATAAGAATCTTTTCCAAGTCCAATAGACACCTCATAGAGACATTGTCTCTTCAGAGATGTAATCATCTTCAACTTCCATTTGAATAGCTTGTGAATGGGGTGAGAAGAGGGACTGATGAGTCCATTTGAAGTTGTACCTGTTAAAACCTGCAAATCACAACAAAAGGGGCATCGTAAGGTTGGAAAACCTGCACATTTTAGGCTTTCATCACACCCGACATAATTGATCAATCAAGCTTGATCAACAATTCCTTTACTTGGGGTATTAAGTGGTAAGCCTTGGATTCTGGTGTAGTGCTGGAATTTTGAGCTTTTGCTCAATTTTTCATGCAATATCTATCAAAAACCATGTTTTTGAGAGATATAAGATTCATCCCCCCCTGAGCTCTGATATAATATTAATTTGTCACAGTGGTCTAGGAACTGAAAACACAGTCTCACAAAGAAAACATACAATATACATAAAATTGGCAAAATGGTGTTGCAATGGAAGTAGCAGCTCTGTATAATCAATGAATAATGGATAATACAATACAATGGTCATGCAAGATGTATGAATTCCAAGACAATTTGAAATCCCAAGGAGGTCATTCGAATTGAATGAGTGAGTCTAGCTTAACTGAATGTAAGCCACAGTGAACACTCAAGTTAACCACTGATCAAAACCCTAATTGACTCAACTGAGCCCTAACTAAAGTTGGAGTGCAATAAATGACTGAGTCTAACGAAAAGTAGGTCAAACACATGTCACTGCAAGCCAACCAACAAGTGGTAGCGCATCAATGACTCCAATGAACCCCGATGAGGTTAACTGAAGTGTAACTGACCATCATAAGTGGTTGGAGGTGCCCATGTTGACTCCAGTTCATTAAATAATCAATTTAATGAAGGGAGGTTCCTTCACTACTCTGTTTAACTGATTGTAACCATAAGTTAGCAATAAAGTGCATTTATGACACTCAGATCACCCCCGGAGTGCTCCAGTTAGCCTCCCCCAATGAAGGAGAAGGATTAGTTGGCCTCCTTGATTGAAGCAAGGCGTGGGTGTGCTCATGTTGATGCCATACAATGCTCCTCTGATGTCAATTAAGTCAATAAAACTTAGGATAGTGGTTTAACTAGGACAAATTGACCAAAATTAGTGTAGTGTGTATGATGGTAAATGTCTCCAACAACTCAACCTAACTGAATGGATAACTATACATGTCTAAATCACTATCAGAGCCTAACTAGTTAACTCCAATTGTCTAAATCAGCGCCTCAGTCAGTTAGAATTAGTTAACTAGTCTAACTGAATGTGGTCGGCGAGGAAAGGTGCCTTCCCACATGCAATTAATCAATGACTGGTGCTAACTAAATATCACTGGATGTAACTAAATGTAATTGACTCCTAACTAGGCTTGACTAGTCACCAACTGAACTCAACTGAAGGAGGTTGGTTCTGACACTCCTAGTGGCTCCTAAATTGTAGGGATTGGTCTAGAAGGTGCCTAAACTGATGCATGAAAGTGAATTTAGTAGCATTTAGCCTCAACTAATGTTCCCCGCACTCTAGTAACTAGTACATGTGGCCCAATTAGGCCATGTGGACTCAATGGTGCTAGTGACTAAATAAATACTGAAAAGACTCCTAATTTAGATATAATTGACCGAATTGGACAAGGGAGGATTATAATCCTAACAAAAAGTGCCAAGAAACAAATCACGATCACAATGGTGAAGGACCCACAGTCCATCAAGAAACAAAATCATGGTTACACTGTGGAAGAACCCACAATCCACCCAAGAAATAGGCCATAGTCATACTGGGAAGGACCCACAATCCAATAGAATCACGGTCACCCTGGTGCAAAGTGACCACATGGAAGGTGTAACAAAAAAATCCCAGTCATGCAGGTGGTGAACAAGAGATCACATGGACTAACAACAAATATCAGAGAGAGAGAGAGAGAGAGAGAGAGAGAGAGAGAGAGAGAGAGAGCTGAGTCACGTTGGAGAAGCAGACCACAAACTGGATCCGTCTCTCATGTTAAATTAAAAATTTAATTTATAATCTAGAGACTCCTTAATATAGGGTATCAAAACATTAATAAAAACAACCTATGGACCAAGTAAGATAAAGGATCATGAGTCAACCAAGGGGGCCTAAACAAAACAAACCACAAACCCACAAGGTCAAGGTGGACAAACAACTCCTTTATAGGACCAACAAGACCAATACTATTTTCTCTCTCTCAAGGTACACTGTTTTATATATTTTTGTCATCACTGTATAAGATTCATTAGTTATAGAAAGTAGAACCGAATAAACAACTCATATGAGGAAGAAAAGTGAAATCCATAAAACATACTTAGCTTGGAAACCGCAACTGAAATACATAAATAGGGATCAAAGCAACTGCAAACCATCTCAATCAGACATAAACCATGACAAATGAAGACAAAATAGTACTAGAAACAAAATAGTATCGTTTTAACTAGACAAGATAAGTTTAAAGCATATTTTTCATCTCTTTCAACTTTAACACTCCCTAAGGTCCTTGTGTTAAAGTTGAAAATCATACAAAGATAATAAATAACAACAGTAGTAAATTTAACTCAAATTACAAAGAAAACTAATACGATAAACGACTATGAGAGTTAAAACCTTCCTTATAGTCAGCTTAGCACACCCAAATAGTGCAACAAAGATATCAGTCCACACAAGTCTGAACGTATAGTGTTCATCTCTTTCAACTTTAACACTCCCAAAGGTCCACATTCGGGAGTAAAAAAGTTGAAAGAGATGAAAATTATGCTTTAAACTTATCTTTTCTCACTCTTGTCTAGTTACAAATGAAAAGAATTCAAAGACAATAAATAAGATCAGTAGTAAAATTAACTCATGTCTAACTCAAAGTACAAAGAAAACAAATAATATAACCCACTAGGAGAGTTGAAACCTTCCTTATACTCGGCAATATTTTTTTAGATCATATCGTGTCTATCAAGAGACAAGTCACTACAGGAACAAAGGACATACTTGAGAGAGAATAAATTCAGTTACCTAGTCGACAAGCAAGGAATCCCTAATTATTGGAGCAATAGAGCAAGGAATCCCTGTGGTTTAAGCAGGTTTAAGTGGACTAATATCTCTGTTGCACTGTATGAGTGTTTGGGTGTGCTTAAAGTGAATTGTAAGGAAACCCAAATTATTGGAGCAATAGACCCATAAACAACAATCCATAAAATATCAGGTAGTGATGAAATTTCACACACAAAACATGCACAAACCAGATCTTTGTTTGTAGCCCATACAAATCCCATGGCTTTCTTACAATTTAGCACACTCAAATCGTGCAACATAGATATTAGACCACTCAAGTATGAAACTACGGGGGCGTCGCTGATGGACCAATACCATATCACGTCTGTTCATTTTGGGGGCTTAATAATTATTAAAAAAAACATTATATTGGGGTCATATTAAGGGTCTAGGGTTTAAAAAAATTATAAAATGTTGGGGATTTTATTATAAAAGGGGGTGGAGCGGCAACACGAATGGGGTGTGGAGAAGCAACGAAAGCATAATGCGAGCGTGGGAGAGATAGCATAAGGACCAATCAAGGGTCAACATTAGATCAAGAGTCAACCACGGGGGTGTCGTTGACGAACCAATACTATATCACATTCGTTCATATTGGGGGTTTAATTATTAAAAAAACCCAAAACATTATATTGGGGGTTTTCAGCCGTGTTGGAGCATTGGGGTTCCAGGATCAAACTGCGCTGTGGGAGCATCACGGGAGCATAGGGTTTTCATGATCTTTGAGGAGCGTTGTGCAGGAGGGAGAAGCTGGGGTTTTTAGCCATGTTGGAGCATTGTGGTTCCAGGAT
This sequence comes from Pseudotsuga menziesii, assembly GCA_001517045.1. Classification (NCBI taxonomy): domain Eukaryota; kingdom Viridiplantae; phylum Streptophyta; class Pinopsida; order Pinales; family Pinaceae; genus Pseudotsuga; species Pseudotsuga menziesii. The sequence goes on from LPNX010585594.1 coordinate 756,641, forward strand.
TAGACTGTGTTGTGGGTCAACATAAGATCAAGAGTCAACAAGAGGGGTCAAGAAGACGAAGGTGTCAAAATCATGGTCAAACTATTATATTCTCTCTCAAGGTATCACCAAGGAATAGGGTTTTTGTCTATGTTGGAAGAGCACTAAGGCACATGGTTTTCGATCGTGTTGGAGGAACACCAAGGAATGAGGTTTTCAAAGCATGCCATGGGAGGGAGCATAGGGGTTTTGATCATGTTGGAGGAGCACCAAGGAATAGGGTTTTTGACCGTGTTGGAGGAGCACCGTGCGGGGGTTTAAATATTAAAAAAACCCAAATCATTATATTGGGGGGTTTCAACCGTGTTGTAGCATTGGGTTTCCAGGCTCAGACTACGCTGTGGGAGCATCACAAGAGTGTTGAAATATTGGACAATACCGAGAGGGGGATGGTTAATCAGTATTGTTAACTTTTAACCTTAAAAACCACTTTTAACATTAATCATTAACACACATAATCAACAAGAAATATAGAACACAGATTTATTGTGGAATCCCAACTGGGTAAACCACCAATACTTCCTATCACTACAAAATTGTATTTACAAATAGTTTCTGCCTACCACTATAGACAAGGATGGTACTACAACCTATTTACCAACAACTACTGCAAGGAGGCTACAATCCCCTGGTTTTATCAGTTGCTACTGAAAGGATGCTACAACATCCTATTTACCAGCTACTACTAGAAGGAGGATACGGCCCCCCCATAGGTCTGTTGCCTTCCCTAGCGCTACCCTACAAACCTGTTATGTTTTATTTGATTTCCAGATATTCTTTAAGTTTATCTGTCACTGGTTTTCTTTGGTCTCTGTTTGCTGCTACTATTGCATTGATCTGGATCCTAGAGACAATTTCTCTCACTCATCATTCTGTCTATAAATACCCTCTAACACGTTCTCTATGAATGCATCTCTTCACCATTGCACCTTTTTATTCTTAGATCGTGCCTCTTCATGAATACTCAATTCTTCATTTTAACAATTCTTTAACTCTAGTTAGGTTTATCAATAACACCTTTCCGTAACACAATCTTACCAAAATTGCTTCTCTGGAATGATAATTCTTTTACCAAAAACCCTTCTAAATTTTCCTTTCCGCAACAGATCCTTTTCGCATTGTTGATTTCTTCGGACTCTTTCTAGACTGTTGATCTGATGGGGATTGTGGATTGTGAACTCATGATTTTGACTTTTCTCAAAAGGTCCTTCCGCAACTTCCTTTCTGTAACTACCTTTCTGCAAGGTACTTTATGCAATGGTATTTCCATACCATTGATTTCTTGCAGACTCTTCTTAGACCGTTGATCCAAGATCAGATGTGGATTGTGGATTGCAAGTTTTCAAAAATCCTTAAAAGTGCTTCCACAATTTTCTTTCCGCAAGATTTCTTCTGCGCCATCGATCTCATTTGGACCCTTTTTTGATCGTCGATCTTAGATCAGATGCGGATTGCGGGTTTTCCATATTTCTTGAGAACAATTCTGCAATTTCCTTTCCACAATCTTTATTCCGGATCATCGATCTCTTGCATAGTCTTTCCTAACCATTGATCTTCTAGATTGCGGGTTCATAAAATCTCAAATGTTGCTTTCACAATTTTTCCTCCGCACCATTGATCGTTTCTAGATGCTCTTCTGATCATCGATTTACAATCAAATGTGGATTCACACAATAGTATTGTGGATCGCTTTGAAGCTGTCGATCTCTTTGGGGATTCAGTCCTAACCGTTGATCCATGATCAAATCCAGATTCAATTTTCACCGTCGATTCTTTTGCGGATTCAAGTATAGTCGTTGATCTGTTCATTGGTTTTTGTCATTGCTGAACTTTTTTGACATCAATTGACAACTATTTTCAACATTCTCCCCCTTTGGCATTGATGGCAACATTTTCTTTTATTCAATTTTCTCTTCCTTTGACGACAATGACAAAAGATTCCTTTTGACAAATCCCCTGTCATCATATCTCCCCTTGAGATTATGCTTCCACTTCTACAACTGTTGTAAGGGGATTACTCCCAACTTTCATCTAAGATGCTCAAAGGCTTCCTTGGGTAGTGGTTTGGTAAAGATACCAACAATCTGTTCTTTTGTGTCAACATACTCTAGTTTGACAACCTTCTGGGATACTTGTTCGCTTAGGAAGTGATGCTTTATTGGTATGTGTTTTGTCTTGGAGTGCATGACTGTGTTTTTTGACATATTTATGGCATTGGTATTATCACAATTTATTATTATTGAGTGCTCATACTCCACAAGTAAGTATTCTAGTGTCTGCTTTATCCAAATGACCCGAGTGCAACATGACACAACAACAATATATTCGGCCTTTGCTATGGAGAGTGAAATGGAAGATTGTTTTTTACTTAACCATGAAACCAAACAATTTCCTAAAAAGAATGTTGCTCCACTGGTACTTTTTCGATCATCAATACTTCCTGCCCAATCTGCATCAGTAAATTCTTTTAGGATGAAGTCTTGAATTTTTGTGTACCATAACCCATATTCCATAGTACCTTTCAAATATTTGAAAATTCTTTTTACTGTTGTTACATGCATTTCTTTGGGGCTTGAATGGAACCTAGCAACCAAACCTACAACTTGTATCACATCTGGCCTTGTGGCTGTCACATATAGTAGAATTCCTATCATGGATCTATACATGGCATGGTCCACTTCCAGAGACTCATCGTCCTTACTTAATTTACAAACTGTCATCATAGGAGTACTAACAGGTTTGGAGTCTTCCATATTAATTATTTTAAGCATGTCTTTGATTTACTTAGTTTGAGAGATAAAGATTCCTTTGTCTATTTGATAAACTTGTAATCCCAAAAAGAATGCTAGTTCACCCAACATTGACATTTCAAATTCCTTTTTCATTTCAGAAGCGAAGTTTACACTTAGTATTTGTAAATTGCTTCCAAATACGATGTCATTTACATAAACAACAACAATGATCATATTTTCATCTTCAATTTTTAAGTAGAGATTACTTTCAGTGACCTCTCTCTTAAATCCTTGTTGCTTTAAGTAGCATCCCAACCTTGAAAACCATGCTCTTGGAGCTTGTTTAAGGCCATATAGTGCCTTTTTCAATTTACAAACATAGTCTTTGTTTTTTGATAAGAGGAAACCTTCAGGTTGTTCAATATAAACCTCTTCTTCTAGTTTTCCATTCAAAAAGGCAGATTTGACATCCATCTGATATACTTTAAAATTTTTATGGCATGAAAGTGCTAAGAACATTCTGATTGCTTCAAGTCTTTCTACAGGGGCATAAGTTTCTTCAAAATCAATCCCTTCCACTTGAGCATACCCTTTACATACTAATATTTCCTTGTTTCTTATCACTTGACCATCTTGATTGAATTTGTTCTTGAAAACCCATTTGGTCCTTATAATATTCTTGTCTTTGGGTCTTGGAACATTTTCCCAGGCCCTCATTTCTCTCAATCTGATCCAATTCTTCATTCATGGCTTTAATCCATTCATCATTTTTTCCATATTCTGTAAAATTCTTAGGTTCCACTACTGGGAGTAGGGCTTGTTTATTAAATAATAGTTGTCTCCTTGTACTCACTCCAACATCTTTTTCACCAATGATCCATGTCTCAAGATGATCTTTTTGTATTCTTCTAGATGGAGTTTTTGTATTAGATCTTGGAGAATCCTCTTGAATTTCCAATGTATCTTCCTCCTCTAATTCCTCTTCTTCATCATGAATACTTTCATCTTTCTGCAAGTATTCCTTCTTGGTTTCATGTCATCTATTCTTACATATGCACTTTCTACAATATTGTGTAACCTTTTATTGTAACATCTATATGCCTTCTTGGTGGATGAATATCCTAAAAATATACCTTCATTAGTCCTTGAATCAAACTTGCCAAGATCATCCTCGTTCCTTTTAATGTAGCACTTGCTGCCAAACACTTTGAAGTATTTGAATGAGGCTGGTCTTCCATACCGTAGTTGATAAGGAGTCTTGTCCTTATTCACTTCGAGTTTTCCTCTATTAAGAATATAGACAACTGTATATACTGCTTCTCTCCAATATGCATCTGACAACTTTGCTTCATTAAGCATTGTTTTGGCAGCTTCTTGGACTGTTCTATTCTTCCTTTCAACAACACCATTCTTCTGAGGAGTCTTTGCAGCTGAAAATTGTATTTTAGTCCCATGTATTTCACAAAAAATCCTTGAACTCATTTGAGGTAAACTCTCCCCCATTGTCTGATCTAAGACATTTGATTTTTTGATTTATCTCATTTCAACTACTGCTTTGAAGATTTTGAATTTTTCAAGACCTTCTGATTTTTCTTTGAGAAATGTTACCTAACTCATTGATCCGGATTTATGTGCGAACGAAATGAAAGAACATATACAGAGTCATAATAACAGACATTTTGCAAAGATAACAGAGATACAGTAAAAACATATTCTATTAAATGGTGGAAATAGAACATACTGTAATACAATTACTAGAATGGTGGTAGCTATCTCTGAGAAGAGATGTGGCCGCTACGCTCATTCGTGCCAAGCTGAATACAAAATGAGGCCAAAGGGGCCTATTTATAATAATAATAGCAAGGTGAGAACCCCAAAAGTCCCAAAACGTAACCCTAGAAGATGAACTGTCATAAAGTTTGCGGCCCCACGGTGGTAAGTTGAACAGTCAACTTCCCGGGGTCATAACTTTTGCATAAGATCTCCGATTTGGGCGTTCGAGAACTCGTTGGTGTTATACAGCTGAATGGCACCTCTCCGTCCGAGTGCTGACATCCCTCAGGTCGGCACACAAAAGGACACTTATGGATTGAGGTTTGCCTAGTTTCATTATACCTTGGTTGATGATGAAATACATTACCTATATGCCCAGCTGGTTACTTTGCTATTTTGAGATTTTGAGTGCATGCGCGACTATCTCTATTGGCATCTCGCGCATATGCGTGTGTATTATGTTCAGCAGGTCGCACATACATCTATGCACGGGTTGCTCTTGTACAGAGTCGCGCATGATGCGCGGGTTGCTTTACTACAGACCCGCGCATATTTTCCTCAAAATTAGTTTTTAAAAACACGAGTTAATGGGAGATTAGTTGTTTCATTTACTTTAATCCCATTAACTGCTATAACCTCCCTAACCTTCGAGAACTGCCTCATTTCCTTCAGATAAATAGAGGCCTTGGGGAGGGTTTTAGATATTGATACTTGGAGAGCAAAGTTATGCTGGTGGAATTTCTACAGAATCTTTGGAGCAGAGAAACTCAGAGTCCTTTGGTGACAGAGGAGTCCCTTGTTCAGACATTGGGTTGTAACCTAAACTCCCTCTATTATTGTTAATAAATCAGATTACTTCTTCCATATTGTGTTTCATGTGTTGTGGCTTGGTAAATGTTTATATTTCATTATAATATGTGATTTGCCTAACCTGCATCTTTATACATGAATCATACTGTATATTGGAAGAATCTTTGTTAATAGGTTGAAGGAGGAACTATCCTGAAGATTGTAGAAGTCAAGCAAAGAGGAAGGAGTTAGCTTGGATCAACCTTTGTTCATTACAAGTAAGTTCCTGCTACTTCCCTATTTCCTATTTGTGCTTTTATAATCAAATTGTCTGCAAGGTCATAGTATGTTGGTAACCCCTAGACCTAGGTTATTAGGTGAATTATCCATTACAACAGAACTGGCGACTCTGCTGGGGATGCCAAGTCTGCTTTAGGTCTTTTTCTGTTGTCCTGGCTAGTAATTGCTCGAAGTCTTGTTTGTGATCTTTTGTCCTGCTTTCTTACATACTTACAGCATTTGAAAGTCTCGGTTTTTCTCTGTTTTCTGAGAAAATTTTATACCCATGCGCGGGTTGTCTTTCTAGACAGTCACGCATATTGAGTTGCATGCGCGGGTTGTCCTTATAGACAGTCGCGCATCATACGCGACCAGCACTACTACACAGTCGCGCATACTCCTGAAGACTGTGATTTTTGTGTTGAAGTTTGCTTGTTCTTTGGCATGTTATAAGTCCTGTTTTCTGTTGAGGCTTTCTTTAAGAGTGTTGCAGAATTGTCTGAGTGTATCGGGCGATCACGTTTTAGTGCTTTTCGAAGCCCTTGGGTTCTTTTTACTTGTGTTATTTACTGTCTGCATTTTGAAACTTTCTGGCTTGTTTGGGTTATTGGTTG
>LPNX010585595.1:0-25000 GCA_001517045.1 Pseudotsuga menziesii
TACCAAAATGGTGCTTGGATAAAAAGTCCGTGATGGAAAGAAGCAGTTATAAATGGTGTAAGTTTCATTTTTGAACCCTTCTTGGGGAAAACACACTACCTTTTGAGATTGGTACAAATAAACCCTCTCTTATTTGTTTTGACATCATGTGATACATTTTAATTCCTAATAAAGTGATCTGCCTAAGGGCGCCTATCAAGTGTTGCCCTTTCTTGTGTTTAGTTTTTTTTTCCTTAGGTAGAAATATAAAGGGGTATAAAAAATGTAAATGAAAAAATGGATACATGCAATATATAGGGAAAATAGGGGTTTTTTAAAATCGGCAAGGCATATTGGGAGGGGGTTAAAAAAAATTATTTTGGGAGGTATTTTCCAATATTTTTTGAAAATAGGGGTATTGTTTCATATGCCACGAACGAACGTGCTATGGCATGGTTTCACTAAGTCAAGACCCCGTGATGATTGAAATAACCCACTGAATCTATGAGGGGGTCTACAATATACTAAAATTTAACACTATAGAGGTCTCTAAATCCATCTATAGTGTTAAAATTTAGTAAATTGTACAAATTTATTGTCAAAATTGTAATTTTCCATTGTCATGGTGGCACAACTAAAAATGACCAAATAAATGACCAATTGTTATGAGGTCATTTTTAGTTTAAATCTTATCTCGTGAAAAAATTGGTCATTTATCTTGGTCATTTTAAGTTTAGTTCTTATACCATGACCAAAGTGGTCATTTATCTTGGTCATGTTTAGTTTTCTCACTTAAATTTTCTCAATTTTCATCATCTATCCCTTGAAAAAAGCATGGTGACCAAATTTTTTGGTCACCTGGTCACTTATCTCTCATTTTGTACTAGTGCCCCTTAAGCCAAAAATGGTAGTGAGCAAGCAAAATAGGGCCCAAGCAACAAGGCTTATGTCCACCCTTACTACAATTTACTCGTCCATGTAAAAATGAGGAAAGAGGCAAAACCTCATGGGGAAATTGCTCCCTCAATAATGGATATGGAATAGAGATGATCAAAATGTCTTCAACAAGTATTCTTATCCACTTGAATGAACAACTTGTTGGTGATAGAATTGGTGAAGATGTTGTGGATGCCATGATTAATGCATCATGTTTTTAGAAAATTAGAGAACTAGTGATGCACCTTGCTCTCCTTTTTTTTCCTATTTAGTAACAACCAATAGCCGTGCAACAACAACAGATGCATGGTATGACATGTGGATAAGAACAAATGCATAAAATGAAATAGATAGAAATGGGTGAAAGTACACACTTCTAACAATGAGAGCCCTAAAAAACTTGAAATGAATGCATACATAAAGGTAGCTCCAGATATAGCTGATAATAGTTGTCATGTTACCTAAAAGAGGATCTCCACCATACATAATATAGTATATAGGATGCATCTAAAGTAGCTGCATAACCTGTGATTTGAAAACATAATAATAATGTTGTAGACAAACCCTACTCCTTCTCTCTGAACTGAAATAAAAAAAGAATACTTAATCCCTATCGAGAGCCTTCTTATATATTTGAGTAAGAGACCCTTAGGGTTTACAAAATTAGCTCATATCCAAATTTGGATTGATCCTCAAAAAAGACCAAACCCTAGATCTATTTTAGTCCTAGGATCTGTACCCTTATCTTTGCATGATGGATAGTATTTGATAAGTGGGCTCCATTAGGTAAGACTAGGTCTCATTGGGATCTGCACCTTACTACTAGACTTCATGCACCTTCTTTGACTAAATCAAAATTAGAATTGTTCGAAAACAGAATAGTTTAATGCAAATAGAAAAAACAAACTGCTAATTGAAACTGAAGGAATTTTTCTTAACTTGAAAAAAAACCACTAACACACGCAAACTACTGAAAAGAGATTGTTGGAATATAACATCAATCCATTCTATAATAGTCACCCTTCATAGCCAATGCACCATACTACTGAGAAGAAGAATGAGGAAGTGAACTTTTCTTGTCATGTTTGATGCTGCAACTGAAGCATCCAACCTTGGTTCACATGTGCACCCAAAATAGTCACATGTGCACCGATGTTCAGAAGACTTCAGAGATAGAAATTCTAACAGTGGTAACACACACGGGTTTTTGCAAAACACTCCAAGGGTCTATCAATGCAGGTCACTCTTTTGAGGACATTAATAGACAGCTTCTCAGGGTGGATATCACCATTTGTTCTGATAACAATAGTGACTGATACTCCTATCTTAGTTCTACTTTTGTTTGCATGTATAGTTGTTCTCTTAGCTTTAGGTTTTCTATTTTTTTTTGGAATATGCCTTTGCATTCCGCTTGTGGCCATTTTAATATGTTGTACTTTACGGTATCATTCTTTAGCGGACGTTAATGCAATTTATTTTGATTTTCAAAACATCAGGGATCAAAGGATAATTACATGTTGAACTATATTCTTACTTTTGTATATACCTCTTGGCCCTTCTTCAATAGGTTGTGGAAGCTCATCCTCCCTCAAACCTTGTAATGTGGTGTGAGACCATTGTCCCCTCTTTTGTTATTATACCAATTGAATTAGCAGCATCTTTTGCATCTTTGGAAGCAATTCTATAGTCTACATCTTACTTTGCATGTAACACCCCGGTTTTGATCCCATTTGCATTAAATGTATAAGATGTATATATTGTAATTAATCATGGTGTGGAGCTAAAGGAAAAATCCCCACCATCGATTTAGCGTTTTATGTTTCGGCGATTAAAAATCGTTGTCGATGGTATTTTGTGCTAGCTGGCTTATAATTTTGGACATCATGTAAATATGCAATTTAATTAAAAACCCACAACCAGCTATGTCAATGCAACAATAATGAGATGGGGGCATGATTTCCTAAGGATAAGGGGGGGGGTATTCAAACCTTTGGGGCCAATGGGGAAAAGCAAAATGTCAAAGGGAGAACCCATCAAACTGTCAACTAGCCATTTTGTCTCGTATTCCCAATCATTTAATTCTACCAGAAATTGGTTGAGTTAGTTATTGGATGGGATGGGCAAGGTATGGCAGTCCAAATTCGAATTTCGGGAAACACCCATTTTTGGGAAAACGATTTTTGACTCATGGGGCAAGTTATTGCTAAAAAATGCTTCCCATTCCTCCATGCATCCACATTTTTTTCTTCCCCATGTTTTTGGAGCTCCGAGGCACTCTCATTCACGTTTTTGTAGTTTCCTATGTTTTTCCCCATGCATGGGAAGTTTTTTTGCTAATAGCCAATGGGTGGGATCTATGTTGAGTGTTTTTGTGGTTGTTTTCCTCATTACTCGGCTGGGAAAAACTTTTTTGGGTTACACAACTAGTGGGAGAAGAGACCCACTATTTTTGGGTGTTGTTAAGTTTGTTTTTACCACATTAGGGCCATAAATGACTCTGGAAATCGAATTGCACAGGCTGAGCTATTTTACTCAATTTCCATTCCTGATTTTGGCCTTTATGATGTTTTCCTTCAATCCCAGAACTGTAATTGCTATGTGTACATCTTTTTTTGGTCTCTGAACTGGTTTGGGAGTGGAAATGGGGTATGAACTAGCTTGATAAAACTAGTGTGAGAAGGAACCTCACATACAGATCTAGGAGTCTAGTTTTATTCTTTGCACACCCTGAATAGCACTGGAAGGGAAGGCATAGCCTGAGGGACTGTGTAGCAGAGAAGGGTATGCTCATTGTGTTGGGTGTGTAGATGTTTTATAAGCCAGGATAGATCTGGTGCAGGTGTCCATAGCTCTATGGTTGAGCTCACTAGCTTAGCAGTCAGCCTTTCTAGCTCCTTCACATCCTGATAAACCCAATTATGTTGGCTTGGTTGAGTTCTTGTTATATACTTGGCTATGTGTGAGTCTACTAGTGTTGCCTTATTCCTTGTGGGAATCATGCCCAACTCGGGGGTTGTAGTTCTGCTGAGAGATTGATGAGCACACTGGCCTATGGTTGGGTGGAACGTTGCAGCGACACAGCTGTTTGCGAGAAAAGCTTCTTCTAAGATAAGTATCTCTTGTCTATTTTATATTTGCAACTCTATGTTCTTATTGATTAATATGAACATGTTAAATGTTGTGAATGAATGTATTTTTCTTCCATTGTATATTAATGATTTATGTGTTTGTGCATGCTTTTACTTCAATGCAATTTATTTTATGTTTATGGGGCTAGTTTTCCCAGATTGAATAGCAGCATGGTTGCATTCCCTCGCTGGTAGATGGGAGGGGACGCGACACATGACCAAATGAAACTGTTGCTCCATCAACTGTTGAACTAACCTAACCAAATGAACCCGTTCACTCCCTTTTCTATATGAACATGATAGAGAACTACCTTATGGGTCGAGATATTTTCTCCTACCATACCAACGCTTGCATAATATTGGTGTCCAATAGCTTGTCTAATTTCCATAATAAACCTCCCTTACAACAAAATATTTTATAGAATCAACAAGATCAGTTGGATAAACTACTACTAGACCTGGAAATTTTGGTGCTAGTACAGGTTATTGGGGGTTATTTAGGGTTATTATTGTTTTGGTTTGATAAAGAATCTAACATCTAGTAAATCACCACCGTAGGATGCTTTCCCATTGCTAAAGATCAAAGGCTATTGTTAATGGATTGTTGTAATTCCTTACAGAGTTTCTAATTTCAATTATTATTCAAGTTCTTAGGCATTCTCTTACATAGCTGGGAGAAATTATACACTTTTCTAGACATTCGGGCCCTTTCCTCATCTCCTTACTCAACATATTACTTTTCCCTTGGTGGTATGCCCTTTAAGAAACAAATTATACTACTTGCAATGGGTTTGCAGAGTGTTGCATGCTGCAATAGATGACTGTATGCTTCCATCCTTCATTTCCATGGTTGTACGACTCTGTTAGCATTTTTATCATTGTTTTGCAAGTTCATTTGCTAGATGGGTGAATTTCCTTGAATCTAGGACATTTCTTTTCCATTGTTGGGTGAATTTGTACACTTAATTTCTTGGACTGTAAGTTTTCATTATTCATACTTAATTCTTCATTATGTGCACTCGATATCTGTGATTATAGGAGTATCCATAGCAAAATGATTCTTCATTTTGTGCTCTTGATATATGTTATTATAGCAATATTCGTATCAAAATGAGATCCATACATACATAGTCCAATATTTTAATATGTTTTTCATTTTGAATATCAATTTAAAGAATACAAGATAATCCTTCATAAATTTCATTATGATTTGAATGTCCTTGGAGACTCAATGCACCGCATTGCTGGACAGAGGCCACTGGATGATCATAACATTCTTTTCTTGGGAAGGATGCATCACCCAAGTAGTTATAGAAGGTGCTCAAGTAGTTATAGAATGTGTTTTTATACGCTGGTTTGTTGGACACATATAAAATAATATATATAAGAAGTTAGAGCTCCTTTGTTACGATATGTAATAATATAGAATGAATTTCTAAATAAGTTGCACCCACCCTACCTATTTCGTTGTTAGCTAAAGTAATCTTTCTACCTTCGTCAATGAGTTATCAATTGAATTGATAAGGATATTCCTCATGAGGCTCAAAAGAAATACTGTGATCTGGTTGTGTAGGACAAACACGTTCTAGAGTTACTTCCTTGTTGTGAGAGTTACTCCCTTGCTTGTGCATTTCTATCAATGCTTGGGCATAGGTAAAGTAAGCATCTACATGGTACTTCAGTCTGCCTATAGAATCTATTCATAATTGGGATGAATTTAAAACTAAGTTCATGATAAAAATTTGGTTATGAATATACCCCTGATGCACTCTTAAAGGAACTAATGGAAGTGAAAATGGATAAGAAAGAACAATAAAATATGTGGATTTATAATAGTTTCCTAGTCAAAAAATTGTCAAGTGAAGTTACCGATCATAAGAAGAATGTTGGAGAGGATCTCTAAATGTAGCTGCAATTGGTTTTGATGCGTTCTCTACTGTAAGCAACTTATGCTGTTGGTAAGTATGCTTCACCACTCAATATTGTATAGGCAGGTAAAGACTCATATAGTTCGATGTTCCCATAAAGAGATATAGTCAGGAAAGGGACCGAGGGTACCCCCTAATAGTGGAACAACCATAGTTGCACTTTCTCTCTCGTAAAAGAAGCTATCACCCCATACGTAAACCCTGTATTCTATTTTTGGTTCAAATAATTAATTCCATTCCATCCTCGATTGTTCATTGGTCAGACTGTAGTGACATCCTTCATACATACCCTTGACCCACCTTGTGTTCTATATTTGGCTACAAGTGTACCATTCCGTGGGGCTTTAAACATATCCAAACTTATTATATCTTATAACTGGGGGAATCAATCATTTAGTTGTGCAACCCTCTCAACAAGGGTTGTTTGTATACCCCTTTCAGAAGACAATACATTTTGGCACTCCTCTTAGATTAATTCATAATGATAAATAAATATATAAATAAATCATTCCACCTAGCATATTTATCAGTGATTAATGCCTAATAATATTAGTAAGGTTCTAATGATGCATAAAACTATTCCTAATATAGAATTGTATCTATCATATTATTATTATAACCACGAATTCAACTACAATATAACCCTAAAACTGCCCAGAACTCTTTGAAAAATTAAATTGACATGGGAAATTGATAATGAATAAAGAAGAAAGGACGAACAATTAGTTTATTCAAAAGACTTAAGACACAACTAGTTTCAAAACAAAGGAATGGAAAACACAACAATAACCATTAAACTAAAAAATCAGTGATATGATAAGTGCAAACCACACAAATGCATAGATTCATATGGGGTATATCTATCATACTTACCCGTCTTTGGGTCCAGTTGCTTTGATGTGGCATTGTAACTGAGAGAAAAGAGGTGCCAAAATAAAGTAACTTAGGCCCCATGGGGCTAGGACCACAGAAAACATTATGTGAGTGACATTGGCAGTAGCCTGCACTTCGTTCAAAACCTCCATCCAACTTCTGAAACCATTCCGAAAGTTCCCAAAATAGTTACTACAAGATTCAAGGCCATTGGAACTTGGGAAATAACATGAATGAGTTCCCCAACTTCCGAGAGTGATTCCCGTGCAACTGGGCTTAAAAAAAAATGCCATATATTGAATTATGAAAATGGTAAAAGATAATTATTATTTTTCTCTAAAATTTTCTTTTCACCATTTTGATGACCAATGAACTATTAACAAGAATTTGTGTCCTCTTGGACTTGAAGTGTGACCATTTATCAAGTTCAAACGAAAAAATATTAGAACAGTTGAGAGATCTGGGATCTCTAATTCATTTTGTTAGAGAGGATGGTGTTACTACTTTAAAATTCAACAGTTCAACTAAAAAGAGAGGGAGAATTCTCGTAAATGCCAATCACTACAAATTTGTAAAACCTTCTTCAATAGAGGAAAAGCATGATATATAGCACAATTATGAATCAACAGGGTGCACATTGCAAAATCAAGGATATCTGAAATTAATGATAACATCCACATGTTAAGTGCTTTCTATCCATATCTAATAAGGAAATGGGGTTGATAGTGAAAAAATGGATATGAAGTAACTGGTATGTAGAGAGAATATTGGTAAATTACACAATGTAATGATATGGTATTGTATTTTCATAGTCAATGGAAGAGTCTCAAATGGAATGCATGGAAGCACTACCTTGATTTCAGGATTATTTTGTTTTATTGCCTTGTTAGGGAATGTTTTTTATTATGTGTGCATCCTCTGTCCTATGGTTGGTTTGATCATGATACCTGATGGGAAAAAAACCCCACGTGGACCACTTCAGCCATAACACAAAATTTTTAAGGGATTTGTATCTATATCTAATAAGGAATTGGGATTGATAATGAAAAAATGGATATGACACAACCAACATAAAGAGAAAAGATTGGTACTTTTATATTTAGGAATCCAATAGAAATTCTAGGTTACAATTATATGAATAGAAACAAAGGATACACCCATTGTCTTGGACCATCTAATCACAAGATTTGTATATAGCTTGTGTTATCTATTTAGCATAGTAATTTGACTTCCCTGAAACTTGGCAAATACAGAGCTGGTGTTATATAATTAGCGTAATAGTTTGACTTTCCTGAAACGTAGAAAATACACAGCTGGTGCTATCTAATTAGCAAAACACTTTGACTTGCTTGAAACTTGAATAAAGTCTGGTAACCAACTATATTATATGTAACATATTCAAAATATTTCAAAAGAGAAAGGGACTTTTGACAATATTTTGGCCTTTTTTTTAAATTACAAAATATCAGTGCACTTTTTGACAAGATTTTAAAAGCAAGTTTTACTATTGAGTTTTTTAATTTGACCTTAGTCAAAGTAAGTTTTTGATTAGTAAATTGTTATTTGTTAATAGGTGTAGACAACATAAGAGTATTTATTTAGGAAAATTTGATTTGCATCTAATGTTTATTCAACCAACTTGAAACATTATAACTCAACACAAAGTTCATTAGGGAATCTTGGTCAAGAACAGAATGTCCAACTATGAGATAATATTCCAGTAGTTCTAAAATCAGAGAAGAAGTTATAGGAGATGATAATAAATAAGCCACATGCTTGAGGATTTTTTGATGCCTCAAGCCAGAATAATAGTATTACAGAGTGTGTTTTATATTTTGAATTTTATTTTATTAGAATGAAGGTATCCTTAGGTAAGTGTTAAAACAATTTTGCTAAACTAATGGCTCTCATGTTTTTGATGGAAGCAGCAATGGAAAAATCTCTAAGGAACTTACAGTTGTAACAAGATTCCATGCTGGTGATCAATTGGATGAAGAGGACAAACAAGTTGCTTGATGTTCATCTAAAATTTATGGAGGAGCAGAAAAAGGCTTTAGTTTGCAACTTCGACTCAATTACATTTGATCATGCCTCTAGAGAATTGAATGCCAAGGTAGATACACTTTCAAAAAGAAGGCACAAGGTTCCAGAAGGAAGGGTTTTGTTTGAAGTGTTTCGAGAAGGAGAGGCCTCAGGTTATGAAGACACTTACTGTCGATATAGAGTCATTTGCACCCCACAAAAGAAGATGAAGTTTTTATATTTACTTTGATTTAGGGTTTTAGCTAGTATCCTCGATTTTTTGTATCCCTGGTTAATGTAACTGATTATGACTTAAATTTTGAGTTGATTATTTAAACTATCCAACTATGAGATAATATTATAGTGGTTTTGAAATTAGAGAAGTAGTTATAAGAGTTGATAATAAATAAACCACAGGATTAAGGCTTTTTTGATAGCTCAATCAAGAATAATAGTATTGAAGAGTGTGTTTTATATTTTGATATTTATTTGATTACGACGAAGGTAGTCATAGGTAAGGGTTAAAATAGTTATGTTGTGCTTATGGCTCTCAGTTTGATGGAAGCAACAATGGAAAAATCTATAAAGAGCTTAATTTATATCAAAAATCAATGTTGGTGATCAATTCGATGAAGAGGACCAGGAAGCTCCTTGATGTTCATCTAAATTTTTTGGGGGAGCAGAAAAAGGATTCAGTTTGCAACTTTAACTCAATTCCATTTGACCGTGCCTCTGGAGAATTGAACGCTGAGGCAAATATACTTTAAAGAATAAGGCACTAGGTTCCAATGGAAGGGTTTTATTTGAATATTTCTGAGAAGGAGAGGCCTCAACTTATGAGGACAATTATTTTTGATACAGAGCCAAATGCACCCAATAGAAGAAAATGAATATTTTATATTTACTTTGATTTAGGTTTTAGCAATTATCCTCGATTTTTTTAGCCCTCGTTAATGTAGTTGATTATGACTTAAAATTTGAGCTGATTATTTAAACTGGTTGAATAGATACACTTCACAGATATGAACATAAATGCAGTGATGACTTGTTGTCTTTTTGGATAGTAATAGGTGATAACTGTTAACAAGAATTTTTGTCCTCTTTGACTTGAAGTGTGACCATTTCTCAAGTTGAAATGAAAAAATATCAGAACAGTTGAGAGATCTGGGATCTCTCATTTGTTTTGAGAGAGAGGGTGGTGTTACTCCTTTAAAATTCAACAGTTCAACTAAAAAGAGAGGGATAATTATTGTATATACGAATCACTACAAATTTGCAAAACCTTATTCAATAGAGGAAAAGAAGGATATATAACACAATTATGAATGAACATGGTGCAAATTGGAAAATCAAGGATATCTAAAATAAATGATAACATCAATATATACCTAACCACCTAAGCATGCGTTAGTAATGCTATTGATATATCACTTATACACTACCTACCGGATTTCTCAGCATTTATTTTAGCTCATAGGGGAAGAAGCTTTGCGGAGTTATATATTTCTCAAGGCTACTTGTTGAAGAGATTGCACTTTCCCTCTACAACCCGAATTTTTTGTTGAACTCTCCATTATGTCCTGAAATAACAACTTGTGGTCACATCTTTTGTTTTCCTTGTATTTTGCGGTATTTGATGATGGGAGAATGGGATCACAAAGGTGACAGCTAGAAGAAGTGTCCTCTCTACTCTGTTATGATCTCATGTAAGGATATTCATACTGTTTGCATTGACAATGTAAAGTTTTATGATGTTTGGGAACACATTGACTTCCCACTTCTAACATGGGAAAATGTTATGTCATTCCTTTTGAGAAAAAAAAACATTCTCTGGGTGTTTTTCGTCACAGTACAAATGGTCAGTGTAATGCCTTTTCAAGGTTTAATCTGACATCTGATCCATATTTATTTGCAAGCAAGGTAGCACTTGAGCTTACTAGTTGGATTGAGAAGGTACAGTATGAGGGGGGTGAAGATCTGGAGTTACTTTGTTATGTGTATGCAGCTAGAGATCAATTAAAGAATGAAAAAAGGCATGGAATGGTCATTGAATGGCGTGCCTTAGAATATCTCCATGGTAGTCCCCCATTGAAACAACTATTTATAGTTGAGGCTAAAGCGGGGCTTGGTAATCTCAAGATTGACAATTCTAAATTAGGATGTATTACACAATTTGTGAAAATTAAATATGGGCATGCCATTACTTTCTCTAATCATGAATAAACCCATACCGTAACTATGAGGTTAGGAAGTTATCCCAATTCCATTTCTAACTTAAAGCAGTTATCAACACCTAAGGTTGTTGTAAAGGAAGATGATCCATCATAACCACAAGGTGTTAAGGAACACCTTCCTATTTGTGATAATAAAAGTAAATTAGATAAAGGATGAGAGAAACTTAAAAAAATTAAAAATTTGGAAGATATAGAGTTCAAGCTTCAAAATGAAAACATAGATCCTATGGACGGGGAGTCATATTCTTTATATCAGGTATTTAATGTTTCTTGTACCTCAAGGGCCCACAAATGATCAAGGTTTATTGGGTATTTAATTGTGTTATTATTTAAAGATTATATTTTTGTTCCCCCCCCCGATGTGTCAACATCTACAAGGCCTATTGCTACTTACATATTTTTCTCTCTTTTTCACATGGGATAGACTAAGGGAATCATGGTCTATGGTTCATTTTCCCATATCTTACATTTTGACCCCAAGTCTATTAGAATGATTGTTGGTTGATTTCTTTCACTAGGTTGGAAAGTGCTAAGATCCCATACTAAACATGTTCAACAAAATTTTCTTGTATAAGATTCTGCGTCATAACAATATGATACAACTTATGAAAGCTCCTACCTCAAAAATTTTGATCTCCAAATGACTTTTGAAATTTGATCTCCATCTATTATGAGATTGAAGGGAGGTTTAGTTGCATTTACTCGAGCTCAAAACTCTTTCTTGGTACTTTTTTCCTATAACCATACCATAGATACCTACAATTTTGTATTAGGAAGGTTTTAGAACACAAATATTAGAACTTATAAGAATATACTCAAATAGAATCCATTGGGTGTATCACTTTTTTATTTCCTTCTATTTGGTATATTATTGTCAACAAGCAATAGGCAGATTCTCAAGATAATTCCGACACTAGATTATTAATACCATGAAGCTCCTCATGCTCTTTGGTTAGAAAACCTACCCCTACAAGGTCCCTGAGGAGCCAGTGCCCGATCTCAGCACAAGGCTCATCCTAGTTCGTAGCATGGGCTACTTGCATACCCCAACCCCCACCAAATTCAAAACAATGATTTTCCATCACTAGGTTCTTTCACCAGCTTCACATGTTAAGGAGAGTCTTTGTGAATAATTTAGACTCTATATGGTATAAAACCATAGAAACCAGTAGTTTCATATTTTCACATTGGTCCTTTATAAGAAGACAATCATATTAATGTGGAATGAAATCATCAATAAGATTTGATTCTAAGTGGGAGTACAATTAAGAATGCATCACAAAAATAACAATGACAAGACAAGACAAATAACTAAGAAAGATGTAGAACCACAAAATACTCAAGCAGATCAAGGGTACTATCATTCATTTCCTCCTAAAGTGTAGGACTTTCTAGTAACAATTCTCAATTTACTTCACTTGGGATCATATGGTGTTCAATATAATGCTATAAACCTCAATGAAACCAATCCATCCAAGGAGAGGAGATGATGTGAGCTATCCAACTTGCTTGAAATTGGAGCCATGTATTATTACAAGGTTTACCAATATAAACTTTTCCATAGAAATGATTTAAATAGAATCAAACATGTTGGATCCCATTCACAACAAAGATTAGCTACAAAAACCTTGTCCTCTCAAATTAGTAGGAAACTAGGAACAAAAAAAGGAAATAAAATCCATTAGCCCATACTGAGTCGAATCATGCCCAATATATCCACTCGGAATCACATCACTAAAAAAAAAACCCCACATTTAATATGAAGACACAACTATTCACAAAACCCACAACGCTATCATCTACAAACCTATCCAAAATATGCAAATAGAAGTCCCTTGAACAACCCATTTTTTCTCCAGTCAAATAAGTAGTTCCACCTGCTATAATATGATAATATATATTTTTAGCCCATAGTAGTTTAATAGCTCATTCTAGTCATATTAAGAGCCATATTTTGGGGGCAGTGACCAGGGTTCTAGTGACTGTTTGGGATCTTAGGGTTTTTTACCACCTATAGCTATTATTGTTATCTTTTCCCCTAATGGCTCGTATGAATGCTTTGCTTCAAAATTTCCCTTAAGTGTGAAATGATGATAGAAAAAATAAAAAAAAAATAACCAAGTCCAAGTCCATTAATAAATGGACCTAGTCCTAAGAATAAACACACAAACACGAGGCATTTCACCATATTATTGATGATGGATTCATCAATAAAAGGAGACAAAGCTAAGTCATCATCCAAATTAGAGTTTCTAAGTTGTATGGCCATGGGCATAGCGATACTTTAAACTCTACCAACTTCTAAGTTCTAAGCATCCTCCAACAGGTAGCCCAGGTCATCCACGACAAATATTCATGTGTAGGGGGTAAAAGGACACCCCTGATTCATAGATATCTGAAGATGGATGAAATTTTACACTTGCTTGTAACTAATGAAGACCTCAACTGAACCATTGAAAAAAACAGGCTGATGCTCAAGATGAATGAATTTCCAAAACCTAACCTTTCCAACAACCTATGGCGCTTTTCATTGTCTCTTGTAGCTTGTCCATTGAACCTCAATATAAGGTGGGTTTCTCGGTAGAGATTATATTAAAGAATAGAGTGATTTGAGTCGAGTTTAGTCTGGAAATGCCAATTTTTCTTTCATTATCAAAAGGGAATAACCAATTTACCACTACCATCACAGTTGCACCAGGATTTTGCGAGAATGCCATGCATTGAATGAACAAAATTCGTAGTTCAAAAGAACCTTCCCACTACATTGTAATCGACATTGTTTTCACTAGGGAATCTTATGATGCTATCTAAGTTTACTAATCTACAAACGCATTCTATCAATTGGATAAGATCATAAAATTGAAGTATCAAGGAAATTTCATGAATTCTACCCCATGAAGATTAACCAAGCAATTACTTTCATCTTGATTAATATTTTGCAAGAAGGAAGACCAGATAGTCCTAGTGTTGTTCCTCACACATTCAAGGAACTCTTTCTATAGGATACTTTGGATAGTAGTTTAACCTTTACCTTTACAATTAGTATGCTGGCAGTTTACAAGGGATCTTTGAGAGATTCGCTTGTGCGTTGACCTACAAGGACAACAAAACCCTATGTAAAATGGTAACACCATCCATTCTTATTCTTTTTTGTTCTTAATTTTTTGAAATGTGCTTCTATTTTCTCACAAAATTTTATTTGAAGATTTGAATAGACTGACAAACTTTTCTAACTTTTTAGTATAGCCTTTCAATTCAAATGTATGCACCAAGTGCCGTGGAGATTGAAAATTTGCACGAGGTTGTAGTGATGGATTTCAAACAAGCATTTCAATTGTACCATCTATGCATACAAACAAGATCTATTGCATGAACCAACATCAATGAGGCTTCAAGCAAGTCACATAGGTGAGTTGCAGTAATGTTCACTAAATTTTGTGCAGTTGTTTTTCTGAATGATATGCTCAGCAAAATCTTAAAGCATACAAAACTTCTTTTCACTTGTTTTCATATATGTAATAAAAAATATATGTATTATAGGTAAACATCTAGATATAGAACTAAAGGTTAGAAGTATCTAACAAAGCCACTCAGGTTGTGTGTGGAGGAGTGAATATTCATTACATCATACATATAATCTAATGTTAAGTAGAAAAATGAGTGCATTTTGTTATAGAAAGATCCTTATGAAGGACTGGGTTATGAATCCAGAGCCTAGACTAAGAAGTAAATTCAAATATTTTTGTCTTTGTTGTTACTTGAAACCAAAAAAATGTAGTCTATATTAAACCAAAGGTTGTTAGACTTGGAATTGGGAGTAATTCAAGAAAACATGATTCAGGAGTGACTTGGAAACCCAAAAAACTCATTGATCAAGACTTAAGAATGACTCCCTAGATAAAAAAATACAAAATAATTTAGAGACATTTGCATTCTGTAGGAAAGTTCAAAACACATCTTAATCTTGGTTATTCATAATGAAAACAAACATGAGAAAGACTAACTACACTAGGTGCATGATTAAAAATAATTTGAACACCTATCATTGTTATGCTCATTGTAACAATTCCATATGTATATACAATGGCTCACAACACACACTTTGGTTTATGGCTATGTACAATTATCTTTTCTAATATGTGAATCCTTCTTTGAAGATTTGAATAGAGATGAATTTTTCTAGTTTTAGTATAGACTTTCAATTCAAACGTATGCACCAAGTGGTGTGGAGATTGAAAATTTGCACAAGGTTGTAGTGATGGATTTCAAACAAGCATTTCAATTATATCGTCTAGGAAGACGAGCAAGATCTACTGCATGGACCAACGTCAATGAGGCTTCAAGCAGGTCACATAGGTGAGTTGCAATAATGTTTACGGGGACAAATTCACTATTTTAACCAATTTAAACTTTACTAAATCCCTATTTTCTTGCAATACGGGATCAACTATTTGTTGGAAGGTAAGGGTTCATTTAATAATTATTGGGCTAATGTGTAAAATTAAAAAAAAACTATTCTAATATTAAAAATTAGCCCACTATTTTCTTAAAATCCCTTTAATTTCTCTTTTGGGTTAAATTTCATCCTTAAAATTTCCCATGGTATTTACCCAAGTGCATGTGATAATGCCCAAATATTGTACTCATTTTTGCTCAACAAACACATTAATGGAAATAATGCTCTAGAAAGTTTATTCATGTTATATCTAGAATAATTATAAGTAAGAATTGCTAATGAATTTAGATCTAGGATTGGTTTGCACATGACTCAGAACTTCGGTTGTGATGTTGTGGAAGACAAATTTCACACCATATATCCTTTGATAGTCATTAATTTAAACATAAGGGTATAACAAATATACTTTGTAACACTATATGAGTTGATGATGTTCATCCCCTTATCAAGTAGTGATTATCTATGTAGTACACAATTTGAATTGTGTAGATACATATTTAGTGAAATGGTCTAAATTAATAGGAGAACATAAAGCTATTGCTCTACTCATGTGTAAAACCATTAACAAGTCCTTCTTTAAGTAGCATAAAATTTCTTTGGTATAAATCGTTTGTAAATATCAAATGCCAAATTACTTTAAAAGATAAATATATATGCAAATACTTATATTACATGCACTTGCTACTTAGCCGACTAATTAATCTTGACCTAGTGTTTTACTTATCTTGACTTATGCTAATATGTAAACATAGCAGAGTACCCATCAAAAACACTTATAAATATCTGACATCAAAAACGCTTTTAAATTATCTAATTTTAATCAGTTCACCCCTTTTCAAGATTAAGTGACATAAAAATATGTATTGATTTCTTATTTTAAAATAATGGATTAAATAAATCCTTTTGAAGAAGCTTAACCTAGGAGATAGAACATACTCAATTTGAAATTTCTAATATATAATAAACAAAAAAACTAGTCTTATTCACCTATAGCTAAGAATTACCTTTACATGACTTACTTACAAGGCTAAGAATGCCCAAGAACCATCCTAACAAGAATTCTTTCAAGATCACTCAAAGTTTTACATTTGAGAAGCTTTTAACCATCCTAACAAGAATTCTTTCAAGATCACTTAGAGTTTTACATTTAAGACACTTTTAAATAACTCTATGCTCTTTCAAGATCACTTACAGTTTTACATTTGAGAAACTTTTAACCAAAAATTCTTTCAAGATCATGAGTTTTACATTTGTGAAACTTTTAAATAACTCTATGCTTGTAAAACTGAACAATAATAACATAATTACAATAAACAGTCTATTAACTAAATTATAATTATAAAAAAATTATAAAAAGCAACTTAAAAAAATAAAAAGCTGTATATACAATCTTATGTTTTTTGTTGTTGTAAGTGACGTGGTCCAGGCTACACAAACTTTCAAGATGAATACGGATTTTCTGGAAACTAATCAGCCAAAAAACATTAGATGTAGACGAAAGTTAAGCCGAATTAATCAAGCACTCGAAACAAAATCAATAGCTTTAGCTCCCCCAGAAAAAGAAAGAGGGTCCCCATTTTCTGCTTTGAAGGGATGGCTGCCGAAAAGAAAGAGGGGTCCCCAGTTTCTGCTCTGAACTTGAGGAAAGGAAAGAGGGGTCCCCAGTTTCTGCTCTGAACTTGAGGTAAGGAAAGAGGGGTCCCCAGTTTCTAAACTTGAACTTGAGCAATGAAAGAGGAGTCCCCAATTTCTGCTTTGAACTTGAGGAATAGAAAGACGTTCAACCAGAAAAGAAAGAGTCCCCACTGTCTGCTCTGAACTTAAAGGTATTTGCTGGCTCAACGGCATTGCAGCGACTCATTATCAAGATCTGTAACACATCGCAAGTCGCACCACGTGTGTAAAGATGATCCATAAAGTATACCACCAAAACGACTATGCGAATCGATCCGTACGAACGTACATATAGCATATACTTAAGTTGCGCCACGTTTGTACTTCTTAGGGCATGCTCCTCCAACCAACCCCTTATATTCAAAAAGCAGGAGAGACATAGAGATTTTAACTTTTTCTCATAGTTCTTGCTGAGTGTTAACGCATCTATAAAACTATAATAATCTTAACACTATCTCGTTCGCAAATATATACAGTTCGTGCAGAGATAGATAATTAGGTTTCTCCTGTATCACGCGTTTTTAGATTAAGTGCGGTGTGCACTGGAATTCGGTGTTTGGCTCCACAGAACGGATTAATTTTATGAAAAAATTACAGGTGCGAAAGAGATCCGGCGAATCTACTAAATGTTTCGTGGTCATCGCTTCAGAAATATATTATATAGAGGGGTTTACAGTAGAAGAGAGTACGAAATGACACGACAAACCATTCCACGAAGAATTCAACCGTTGCGTCGATTCGCATTGGTCGTTTTCTTCTGAAAAGAATATGGGATGTCGGTGGTTCGGTTCACTGTCATTCTTGTAGTGGGCTCTCCACTTTCTATGGGAATCCTTGGCTATCTGTTATGAAGTTCTCTGGAACCAAACATTAACCCCTGTAATTATTACAGCGACTACCACCACTGGGACTGCAGGTTCGTCCAATCGAACTTATTCCAATAAAGTAGTTGCATTGTCATTGAAAGCGCGTTTTTGGAAACCCTCGAGTCAAGAATGGCAGCTTTCAACTGAGAACCGCAGGATAAGATAGCTAATAAGGGCGCAATTCGACAACCGCAGGATCAGATAGTTAATATAAGGGCGGTGAATTGCAATTTGCGATAAGCTTTAGATTCTAAGGAACACAAAATTATTATTTCAAATCACGATGACCTTTTCTCGACGGGTCGTGATCGTTTCTTGGCCTGTTACATTCCTTGCAAGTTCGCAGATTGTTTTTTAAAACTGCGCACCAAATCTCTCAGATTGCTAGCTAATGTCAGGTGCTGAGATATTGTGTATGTATGAGGAATACAGTTACTGTAGTAATTTAGTTGCGTGTGGTGTAGTAATTTGATATTATGGTGTAAAGAAATTTGAAACGAACTGGTCAAAAAAGTTACAGCAAATCCACGTTATCAATTTGGCAAGAAGGATCCCATTTCCACTGGACCCACGTTTGACAAGCGCAATTTCCATGTTATGGGCTAAGCAATGACCGTACACAGTACGATCCCACTATGGTGTAATGGATCTAAATTATACTTTTGTGGCCAAAACTGCAAGCCAGTAGAATATGAAATCTATATAAGAAATTCTGCACCCAATTAACTTTGACGGTAAATCCTCACTCAAGATTTGACATAAGCTTCAATGCTTTCTTGCTGCTGAACTTGATTATGATCACTTGCAGCTACCGCTGTGATGCAATCCACTTGACGTTTGTTTGTAACTTTATGTGTAAATTGGAGATTCCAAGCATTGTTGTATGAAAAGCTGCTCTTCTGTTTTGGCAATGGCGGATCAAAGGTCCGGTGACTGTAACATCGACATTGCGATCAACAGACCAGAAAATTGTGAAAATAATTCTATTGAGCAGCGGAATGTATTTAGAAAATTAAACAAAATTCCGACCTTGAAGCTCGTTTTGGGTAAGTTTTTTAGACATGCTTGGAAACTGGGGAAAGATGATCCGCGGAGAGTTTTACATTCAATCAAAGTTGGGCTTGCATTGTCAGTGGTATCTCTGTTCTATCTCATGGAGCCTTTATTTAATGGTGTGGGTAATAATGCCATCTGGGCTATCATGACTGTTGTGGTAGTTTTTGAGTTTACTGCAGGTAATTTGGCATTAGTTCTTAATTCCTGAAGTTTGTGTTGATGATTCATTCATTTAGTTTAAATGATGTAGATCGTTGGATTATAAATTTAGTTGTATTTGTTGATGACCTTTTATAACTCTCGAATTAAAATGGATGTATGCTACTAAACTAAGACAATTTTATTAGATGTATGTATGCTACTAAATTAAAACAATTCTATTAAAAAATAAGCATTATTTGCATGTGAGTTTGAGATTTCTTGTGAAATATCGTTGTGCAGGTGCAACTCTTAGTAAGGGCTTGAATAGAGGAATCGGCACAGTGCTTGCAGGATCTCTTGGTGTATCAGTTGGTTACTTAGCAGATATGGCCGGGAAAATTGGAGAACCCGTTATCATCGGCACTTCATGTTTCATTCTAGGTTCATAGATTTGCTTAAGCTGTTTTTTAAATTTTGAAACTGTAATATACAACGGTTTAAACATGTAGCTTCTTCAGTCAGCAGTGCTTAGACATTTTTCTTTAGATTTTTTAATACCCGCGATTCTTTTTACAGGCGCATCTGCAACATTCTTTCGCTTCTTCCCAAAAATAAAGAGCAAATACGATTACGGAGTTGTGATTTTCATCCTCACCTTCAATATGATAACAGTCTCTGGATACCGGGTTAATCATATATTTCGCATGGCTTACGAACGGCTTTCTACAATAGCAATTGGATCCGCGGTTTCCCTCGCTATAAGCTTATTTGTTTGTCCAATCTGGGCAGGCGAAGATCTTCATAAGTCTATTTCTAAAAAAATTCAAGGCTTAGCAGATTCCATTGAAGGTGAGATGGATTATTGTGTCAAAATTATGTGAGATGGATTTTTCAGCAGCTTCTCATGATAAATTACTAGCGAATCTCATATCTCATTATCCGATGAATGGATGCAGTATGCGTGCGCGAGTATTTCAACGGATCTGATGAGGATGTATCAGATGAAACCCTAGAAGCCCAAATCTGCCAAGGGTACATAGATGTTTTGGATTCCAAAGCGAGTGAGGATTCCCTGGTAAATCTCAACTTGTTTGTCTTTCAATAGACAGATCCTATATTCACTGTATTGGTTTGATAGTGCTGCAACATCTGGAACTTGGGAATACGGAAGACATATATTTGAAAAAAAAAAGGATCAGTCTACTGATGATCTGTTGTTTTTTCAGGCAACATTTGCTAGCTGGGAGCCGAGGCATGGTAAGTTCAAATTCAATCATCCATGGAAACAATATGTTAAAGTAGGAGGCATGATACGTCACTTGGGATATTGCGTCGTTGCCTTGCATGGATGTCTACGCTCAGAGATTCAGGTGATATCTTAATTCACAAATATTGTTTATTCAATATTATTAAGCTATTCGGTCCTTTAATCAATGGGTTGTCCCGATTTATATTGCAGGCGCCTCATTTTAGTAGAAGGGCATTAAGGAAGCCCTGCACCAAAGTTGGTGCAGAGGTAGCCCAAATACTGAGACAGTTAGCAGAAAGCATAAGATGTATGAAACAATGCCCTCCGTCACAATCACTTATGGAGAGTGTGTACGAAGCTGTTGAGGAACTCAATACGGCGTTCAGCCTTCAACCTGAACTGTTCCACGTTATCCAGCCGTTCTACCGTGCCGCTCAAAATCTTTCTACTGAGGAAACCATGAACACCAATTCAAATACCAGTCAAGTTAAAGCAGACCTAGATGATGAAAGTATGCATCATATATTCAAAGATAGTGAGCAATATAGCTACGTTTGTGAGGAAGATACACACAAATCCAGCTCAGAACTGTTATCGCCGATAGCAAAAGATCAAATAGATTCCCTAAGGAAAGTATCAGACATTGCCTGTGAGAGGAATTATATTCCATCTACTAGTCGTGCTGTTTATATATCCCAATGGACATATGCGGAGACACTTCCATTGGCTGCTTTTGCTTCCCTTCTAATAGAGATAGTTGCGAGGCTAGAACATGTTATAGAAGCTGTACAGGAGCTTGGAAAGCTTGCAGGCTTTCAACCCTGACAACATTTTTCAAGAGAGTTTATAGTTTTTGTATGCAGGTGAACGAGTTTATAATTGTTGTATGGAGTTCATGTAGAGTTGAACGTGTCTTCTTTGTATGCATATTCATATTTGAATAGAATGTAATCGTTGAAAGATTGGATGATAACACGGTCACTCTTAAAATTAAAATTATGATTAACAGGATTTAGAAAGTTAGTAGTATAAGTACTTTGTGGTGTTAATGTGGTGGTATTACAACTATTTACATTTTTGTGGTGTTAAGGTGATGTTATTAACATCACTTATATTTTAGGGTGTTAATGTAGTGGTATTAGCACCACCTATATTTTGTGCTGTTAATATGGTGTTATATTTGTTATTGGAAAATGAGTTTTTCCTAATTTATGTTAAGAGAAATGCCATGTTGGCAAATACCATAAAGTAGTGCTACCCTATTATTTGTCACATGAATATGTACAAAATTTAAGATTTAGTTATGAGGATTTGCACCATAAACATAATAAATTCTCAAATAATTATTGTGTAAATAACTTAATTCAATATTTATTTTATGTTTTATCAATTAAAATAAAAAAAACAATTATAAATTTATGTGATTTTGCATAACAATCACAAGAAGTTAAATTCATAATTTTTAGAATATTTAAGCAAATAAATTCATATGATTCATTTATTAGGATTTTCACCACAAACACAACAAGTTTACAACTAATTATTTTGTAAATAGCTCAATTCAATTATCAATTATTAATATTATTTAAACAAATAAATACAATTGGCAAATAAATAAATAAAACCATTTTTAATTTATTATTATTGTAAAGTAGTAATAAAAATGATTTGGATTGAAATTTCATTATTTAATTGAGAATGTTTTTATATTATGAAATTTCTTGATGGAAATTTGTATCATTATTATGTATTTAGCACAAGGCATGGGTCTAAATTCATGGAGGTGGTCAATGGATAAAACCTTTACTTAGGGCCCTAAAATAACTTTGTAGGAACTTATATCCAACAAGACGCTACAAAGGTCACCACACATCTTCATGATAATATTCTTAGCCTCTACGTATGCCATTCACACTATTATAAGGTTTCAATCACTAAAGATAGGTTGTTGAGTGACCATGAACATGATTGAAAGAAAAATCGTAGGCCTTGGGCTAGATGAATCCTAAGCTTAGAGAAATTTCATGTTGGCAACTACCATATAGTGTTGTTAAGATCATTTTTGTCACATGTACATGTACAAATAGGATTTAATTATGATGATTTGCACCATAAACACAACAACTTTAGAAATGATTTTTTTGAGTCAAACAATGCTCATGATTCATTTATAAGGTTTTACACCACAATCACAACAAATTCAATTATTTGTCTTTATATTATTTAAACAAATAAACTCACATTATTCATTAATGAGGTTTTTCACACAAGCACAATAAATTCACAAAGAATTATTTTCTAAATAGCTATTTTTTAATTTATTAATATTAAAAAATATTAACAAAAGTAATTTGAATTGAAATTTGATTGTTCGATATGTTATAATTTTATTGATCTTATTAATTTACTTGATGGATATTAGTATCATTATTAGGCTTTGAGCACAAGGCATGGGCCTCAAATATCTGGACATGTTTGAGGGAGGAAAAATCTTCCTTGTGCGCTAAAAGGTTTTAGGAATCTAGGACTAAGAAATACAGTTAATACATGTCTTCGCGAGAGTATTCTTATCATATATATTTGTGGGAATTGAATCTATTATGAGGTTTTGATCACTATTGATAGATCTATTGGTCAACTTGGTTAAGAAAATAAACCTAGGCCTTAGCCTAAATGAGGCTTCTAGGCATATAGGGATAACAATTATTTGTCGAGGAAACACATATGACTTCTTGAGAAGATCCATGGCCTTATAATAGGGATAATGGAGGGAATTGGAGGAAATAAAATTAGGTATAACTGTTTAGGGAATAAACATGATTAAGGAGGAAACCTAAGACTTGAACCTTAGAGGAAACATCTAGGCATATAGGATTAACAAGAATACCTTGAACCACCACATAATACCTCCTAAGGCTATACTTGGCCTAATATCTGGGCTATTAATATAAGAGGTTGTAAGCATTATATATGGGCATTTATGCCCTTGACATGTTCAAGGGAGGAAACCTAGGCCTACCCGAGCCCTTAGTCCCTAATAAATAAATTTGTGCATCCAAGGCCAAATACAATAGCTCGAACCACTACAAATGACATATTGGGTATATTATTTACCTATGAGTGACTAAATCAATGCATTATGAGGTTTTTGTTAGAATACACATGTCTTATTTTTTTTGTATAATATCATAGGATTAAAACTTGGGCCATAAAACCTAATTTAAGCTTTAAAACAAACACATGAACTCCCAACAATATCAATATCCCTAGCATCTTAGTGTTCATATAAATTACACTAGATATGAGATCCTTTTACATAATCATATGAGGAATCACTTGAATTACGCCCTAAAGGAAGGTTTTAGGCATATTAGGCTAAGAGCGATGACTCAAGGGCTAGTGCAAGCTAATGTTGGTCACTTATGATGCGTTCGTATCAATGGAATTTTGGAAAAACATAAATCTGAATGTCAAAAAACAATATTAGAGGTACTTACACAACTTTTTGGAATAAGGGGTAAGAATATGAAATGTGGACAATCAGATTGCCTTCCAGAATATATAACTTTTATTTATGGAAATTAAGTATAAATCCCAAAAACCGAGGTTATTCTAAGGTTGGTATGTTATATTTTTCCCAAAAAATAATGAATATGTTTGCGTTGGTCCACTCGTTTGGTATGCAAATGGTGGAATTTTGTGAAAAAAATTATATAGAGTTGTAGATAATAGGTGTGTCTATTGCAATGTTATTTTTCTATATATATATATATAAGAAAGTCAATGACGCCCTAAAATGACAAGGTCGAGCGTTGGTCCACGACATCTTGGTCTTAACATAGTCAATGAACGATATTTTTTTTAGGATGTAGGTCTTTATGTCTTCTTGTGCAGGTTATTTTCCTATTTCTAAATAGGTGAGCCAATCAAAAGTTATAGCCAAAGCAAATAGGCTACCTTCTGTGTTAGATTGATGTTAGTCCATTTAAAATTAAATAAAAAAAAGAAAAATATAATAGATTTAAATAAAAATGACATATTTAGAATCTACAGACAGAGTTACACAAGTGTGTGAATTTTCATTAACAGTGGACAAGCGTGGCATATGAAAAATCATGCACGAAATAGGAGAAGTGGTACAAAACATGTTTTTTGTCATAAGACAGTCCAAACCACTTGGTTTGGAAACCCAGACCTAAGACCAAAATAGCCAAGTCATCCACCACGTAGGTTGGAAAAAAGTTGCTTGCCAAAATTCTAAATTTAAATCACGCGTGCACATGGTTTAAAAATTAACACGCATGCACTAGAAGCACGATCGTGCTTCTGAGTGCGTACGCATTAAACAAGCATGCGTGCATAGGTTTAGTTGAAACTTTGCTTTGATTTTATTTTCAAGCATTTGCAATTAAATGATGAAGATGGTGAACAATGATGATGATGATGAGGAGGAGGATG
>LPNX010585595.1:27500-34751 GCA_001517045.1 Pseudotsuga menziesii
AGGAGGAGGAGGAGGATGATGACGACGATGATGAGGAACAATGATGATGATGATCGGTTTAGTTGAAACTTTGATTTTATTTTATTTTCAAGAATTTCCAATGGAATGATGATGATGACCATGACGATGAAGATGATGAGGAGGATGATGACAATGATGATTATGAGCATAATGACTGTGATGATGATGATGACGATGACGATGATGAGGAACAATGATGATGATGATGATTATGAGTATGATGATGATGACGACGATGACGACGACGGCGATGATGATGATGACCATGATGACTATGACTATGATGGCAATGATTATGACGATGATTACGATGATGAGTATGATGATGATGAGAATTGTGTTATTGACAATGGTGTTATTTACCATGTGTTATTGGCCATGGTCATCATTGTTTATACTATCGTGACCATGGTTTCCACTATCACGCTAGGGCTTGAGGCCATGTGTTATTGACAATTGTCGCCACAGTCACGCTAAGGCTTGAGGCCATGTTTTATTGACAATTGTCACCACTAAACCTTTGTTAAACCTTGACACTCATCCTTGGTCAGTGTTGGAGGCCTCCCTTACCCTCCACAAGCCATAGGTAAGGAGCCTAAGACCTCATATGGAACCCATGGGCCTAAGAAGAAAGTAGTGGTGAAGACTATATTGTAAAAATACTCGTACATGTGTGAATACCAAGACATTGTTGAAGAACGTTAGTCATTAAATGGGATAAAAATTAGTAACTAAATGATGTAAATGTTAGGTAGCAGCACGCACGTGTGTGCCTGGGTGTACGTGTTAATATGTGCACACGTTCTTATGGATGCATGCATGCTCTTATACATGTGTGCGCACTCATAAATATGTGTGTGTGCACTTGTTGATAGTTAAAAAAAATAGAGATCTAGATTCCTGGGGTTGCTACCAATTTTCACGGGTTTTCTACAACTATTCACGCATTTTGTGCTCCTAAAATTTGTAATTTGGCTCACACTCAATCATCAATTGTACACTCTTTTATCTATGGGATATAATATCACTCTTGGAATCTAACAAACATCTTCAGTGGTCTTGGAAGTTAGTGGATACATTCATACTACAAGTTTTCATTGCAAGAAGAGATCATTTTGAATAGGTATGGTGAATTGTAAATAATTGTTTTCATTCACAAGCTTTCAGATCATTTCATTGATTTATGTTTTATCATATGCCTACAAAAATATCTCTCTCATAGACAACAATTAATTTCACAAGAATAATTCCCAACTTCACATCTAAATAAGTCTCATAGTCTCCATACAAGATGAAGTATGCAATGTTAACTAATATACATTTGCACATGAATATATTTTGATTTCACACAATGATGGCATAGATGAAGTTATCTCTTGAGACTCTTCAATTAAAAAAAAACCTTTGAAACAATCATGGGAGAGGGTCCATATTGAATAGTTCACCAAGTTTTCCATACTCTCTATACAAGATGAAGTATGCAATGTAGACCAATAATCATTTGCACATGAATATATTTTGATTTCCCACAAGGAAGGCATAGATGAGGTTCTCTCTTGAGACTCTTAAATTTGTATAAAAACCTTGGAAGCAATCATGGGAGAGGGTCCATATTGAATAGTTCAACAACTTGTCCATGCTCAACTCTTCATGCTACATTTATCATGACATGCCTTTGAGCTTGACAGGGATTCCTGTACCTCAATGATTTCTCATTTTTTCGGGGGATTTGCAACCTCATCATTGTGTAATTAGTCAATTTGTTCTCTTTAGTTAGTGTAACTTAATGAGTGTAATTTATTCAATTTATTCCCAAGACATCCAAACACTAACTTGTGTCTTCCCTCACAACTAATGTGGCGTATTACGTGTAATGTCATCTCATCTGAAGGTGTTGGAAATGAAGAATATTTCAATCATTCTCTTGTGACTTCCAATACTTTTTTAACACAAAGGAATTCATAATCCTATAGCTGTAATACCTGGAAACTTGACTCTCTTTACTTGACTCAAATAGAGTATATAAATGAAACTTTAGTTCGAACATAAAGAGAAACCTTTAATCATCGTTTATGTATCAATGCCAATAATTGCAATACTAACATATCTGCACTTTAGTTAATTATGTTGGAATGCATCATGTTTCTTGTATAATAAAACTAATACCTTACTTGTTACTTCTTATGTAGGGGTATACCTCATAGTTTTGATAAATAAACTTTTGGAGATGGGAAACTCACGTAAAAGAGTAAGAAAAACTAGAAGGAATATGCCCATTGAAAAGGAAAATGAGGTAAGAGAAAAGGCAAGGTTGGAAATGGACAGAGTGAGACATGGTATGGACATTTCCACTAATACTGCAATCGATCCTAATAGAGTTGATGACATAACAACCTATAGTTCAGAACCATGGGTGAAGCAGTTGCGTGCAAGGGACCCAACTCAAATTCCAAAATCAACATAGTCTCCAACCAACAATCCATCAACGAGCCATGCTAAAGCTCTTGACGACAATATAGGTATATTGAGAGACATTAAGTATCAAGCGTTGGAACTAGGAGCAATTATTAATTTTCAATCTCTCCAAGAAGACCACAACCATGTCGAGCACACTCCCAATATGGACTAACATGTGAATGAAGCACCACAACAAAGAATACTTGGGGTTCGTAGCTCATGTCCACCTTCCCTACCTCGACTGTCTAGTGCAAGAAAAAGTACTCCTAGATGTATCCATGTGGATGAAAGTTGTATGTCAGGCCTTGAAGGTAAGTTTCCCAAATGCACTATCGATTGGAAATGTAGCAAATTAATGAGGGAATATTTTGAATCCAAAGACGATACAGGTAAATGTCAATTATTACTATGTTTGTTAAAGTCAAATTGTTTAGTTTTTGTTAGGATAATTTTGGGCATAAAGATGGTTAGAAGTTCAGAGGCTAACAATCATATTTTTAGAAATCTCCAATCTGCTTTTAATGCGATTGGGAAGACATATCATACTAAAGATCTTTGTGTGGCTCATAGTGTGTTATTAGAATCAGTTGTAAGCAAGTCTACATGGCAACATCACCTCGTTTCACACACTTCTCACATACTTAAATTAAATATAAAAACTGTTAAGAAGTACTCTGTTATAAGAGAAAAGATTCATACTTCAGATGGAAAATATTGTTGGGATTTTGTCGACAGGTTGCCTCGCCGAGATATGAAGATAATTGATGTTGTTAAGGACTTCATACAGAAGTTCTGGAATGATCATAACATACCTTCATCTAACTAAAGAGATGTGCTAAAGCTTAGAAAAGGTTCCACTGAACGTGAACCCCACGTCAAACAGTTCATTGTCACAACACAGAATGAACTCTATGAGAGATTCAGGAATGAGCACACATAATCAAACCTGGGCCAGAGGTCCTTTGAGAAATGTAAACCATGGTCTATTCGTATATGCATTGATTGGAACACATGCTGTTGTAGATACCATGTAGAATATGAATATTTTTATGACACGTATAAACATATATTTTGTGATTTGCATACTAACATTGAGTAGGGCTGCTATGAATCCGTAATACCATCGAATGCATCAAAAGATTTTATCATCAGCATCATGTGTCTAGGGTATGAAGGACAAAAATACTATGGAAAATCATGTCTATATGAGAATTGTTCTAGGTGCAGTGGGTTTTCTCTTTTGAACCATTGCATCCATGGAAGCGATGAGCATCAATTTTGAAGTATGATCATGGAGATGCAGAGTTTCAAGTATGTAACCTATCAATTAGATAGTGCAAAGGAAAGTAAAAAGATTGCATTGGTGAAGTCATAGGTGCAAATGATTATTGCATGTTTTTCCTCTTACATGTTAAGTTTGTACATATACATTCTTTAAAGGTCACATTCTAATACGACCCTTGTTTTCATGGAAACAGGTATGGGTATGTGATTTGTTTATAGAGTTCTACAAGAAAACCGAGCAGTATGTTCAACATGTGCATGTAGCGCGATGGCAGGATGAGAAGTATAGAAAATGCGAGGACAACTTTCCCATTGGGACCATATTGTCAATTATGGATTTTGCAGAAAACTACACCCTTTAGCCATAAAATAAAATTCATAGTCAATACTACCCTTCTGACCAAGTCAGTATCATGGTACATATTACGTATAGGCATGGACCTGAGAGCACCATTAACAACAGGATAATACAGAAGGAGATACAATTTTGCATAAGTGATTAAAGATGCCATGATCTGCATTATGTGCAACATTGTTTTCGATTTTTCTATGATCAACTAAAGGAGGGAGATATACAGATGGATCAGCATTGGATATGGTCAAATGGTTGTGTGGGCCAGTTCAAAAATTCCCAAGTCTTCCAATGGATGTGTATGTTACATAAGAATTACAATGTGTCGCATATA
The DNA here is from genome assembly GCA_001517045.1 of Pseudotsuga menziesii. Taxonomy (NCBI): domain Eukaryota; kingdom Viridiplantae; phylum Streptophyta; class Pinopsida; order Pinales; family Pinaceae; genus Pseudotsuga; species Pseudotsuga menziesii. Next base: position 31,949 of record LPNX010585595.1, read on the forward strand.
TGGAACTACTTTGATATTGGGCACGGTAAAGGTGAGCATGATGGGGACGGTGCATGCATCAAGACATCACTACGAAGGGAGGAGATGAGGTTTACCAGAAACCCTCATATCAAATATGCAGAATCCATAGTTCAATGGTGGTCTGCAACAATGTCAAACCGAACTAAAGTGCAACATACATCAACAGGGCCATAGTCTAAGGAACACATGGATTTCATTCGGTTCGAAGATCAAACAACCCCCTATTTGAAATATGGATGCTTAAACTTTCTTGCTTTTGCATCCCTTGTAGCATTAATGAATGGGATGAACGTGAATGCAGGGATTGGGTTGATGATTGGGATCCTGTGTCACTTGTAGTAGACCCACGTGTAGGCATTGAAACAAACCAGTTAGAGGAGGGCTAGTCAATGATTTCGATAGACTACGACCATATCTCAGATCTTGTACAACTAGGACACATATATGTAGTTGTTTCCCTGAAAGACAATGAATGGGGCACATATTATTGGTTGGCACAATACATTCAAGGTAAGCAAATCTTGAATGGATCATCGATTAATGATGAAGGAAATGAATTTCGTATTGGCTCGATGGTGGTTGAGGGTGAATATCTTACACTAGATGGGAAATCATGAAGAAATAATTGTCATGTATTCGTGGATTACAGACCAGGTTCTATGGTCTATGACTTCACAAACTTGATTGTTGGCATGAAAATCCATCTACAGACAATGTCAAGAAAGATCTCAACCAGGTACATTACTTCTTGCCTCATTTAGAGCATGAGAGATTGATGGAGGAAATTAGCAACATAGAGGATCCAGATGGCTATATTGAATGAGATTGGGTAATTGTGCTTACACTCCACTGGGGAAAAACGCTAGTTTGCATAATATTTCCTGGAGGCATGCTTGGGCCATGTAGAGTCGAGGGGGAGGCCACCTTGGCCATAATCCCATGCCATAATCCCAACGGAACCAATTTTTCGTCGATCGGATCCCCGGTCAATGTTCTATGGCGAGTTGCAGTAGGGGTGCAAAATCCATTCAAGGATGCCTGGGCCAATTCAAGGTCAGGGGTCCAAAAATTAAAACGGGTGGCGATTTCTGAATCTGTGGGTTCTTGTAGGTGTGTTTGGGCATGGTCTCAATGGGAAGGCCACCCCCGACCTTCCGGAATAGGGTTTTACGGGGTCGGTGCATAGTTTCTAGGGATGCATAGACCCCATTGGGGAAAAACCCTAGTTTTCAAAATCTAGCCTCGAGGCATGCCCAGGCGATGCAGAGTCACGAGAGAGGCCACCCTGGCCAGAATCTCGTACCATGATCCCAATAGAATCGACGGTTCATCCATCGAATCCTCAGTAAAGGTTCTATGGTGAGTTGTAGTAGGCCTACAAAAGTCGTTTAGGGACGCCTGACCAATTCAAGGCCGGGGTCCAAAAACCAATTCGGGTGGTGATTTTTGATTTCGTAGGCTCCTACAGGTGTGTTTAGGCATGGCTTATATGGGAAATCCACCCTCGATCGCTCGACATACGGTTTTGTAGGGCCGATGCACCATTTCTCGTGGCGGCATGGACCCCATTTTCATGCAACTTTTAAATCGACATAACTCAACAACTAGAGGTCGGATCAATAAACCATCAAATCCATTGGTCTCCTAGCATGAAATTACCTATAGTGGACCCTCTCCACTGATTTTTCATTGCCTAGTGACTTCATTGTGCATCAGTTTTGTAAACTAGGGTTTTGCTCAATTTCCTTCAATGAAACTCTCACATTGGTGGGTCAAATCTGCAAAATCCTCCACCGTGCCAGTCTTGGTAATGTTTCCATATCGAAATTTCCCATACACACTTGTTTGAGCCAACTTCATGCAATCTTACTGCTATGTTTGGTTTTTCGCTCCCGAACCGAGAGTCACCTCGACATAAATCGACAACCGGAGGTTGGATCGATGATCCGTCAACTTCATTGTCTTCTTTGCATGCCATTACCTCTAGGGGCCCTCTCCACCTTATTTTCATGGTCCAGTGACTTCATTGTGCATTGTTTTCATTAACTAGGGTTTTGCTCAGTTTCCTTCAATGCAACTCTCGCATTGGTGGGTCAACTTTGCAAAACCCTCCTCTGTTCCAGTCTTGGTAGTGTTCCCATATCGACATTTCCCATATGCACTTTCTGGGGACAACAAGATGCAATATTTCTACTTTGTTTGTTTTTTTTCTCCCGGACCGAGAGTCACAAAGTGTCCTGAAACGACATTTTAATGTGACTTTCATCTCGACATAACTCGACAACTAGAGTTTAAATCGATGAATCGTCAACTCTGTTGGTCTCCTGGCATGCCATTACCTAGAAACCAATAGGCCATATACCTAGAAGCTATGTACCTACACTACAACAAAGAAACTAGATTTTCATGAATTACAAGTAGAAACACATAATTGTATGAATTAGTAGTAAAACCTCATACATGAATTACAAGTATATAGCCAATTAGGGTTTCATGGATTGAAATAATTTCCCATACATGTTAGGATATTTAGACACTTAGGATTTAGTTAAGATCAACTTGTGTAATATATCTGTTAGGTAAATGTGTGCTTCTTTAGTATGCATTTGTAAATATTCTAATTTGATGGTCATGATATGTTCTAGACATATAGTGATCCGATGGTTCAACTTCTCTTAGATCATGTTGTAAAGGAAAGTGTCCTATGGCTAGGGTTTAAGAGGCCATCAACGTACTAGGGTTGAAAGAGAGATGCACAATGTTCAGCAAGCATATAACAGCA
>LPNX010585597.1:0-43772 GCA_001517045.1 Pseudotsuga menziesii
ACATAGGTTTATTTACAAAGTAATGGTTCAAGACCATCAGTTCAGAACTTAAGACCCCTCCTAGGCCTGATCAAACATTTAACACTTGGATTTGAATTGAGAGCAAGATGCTCCTGCATCACTACTGAACAATGAAAAATATGTTAGCTCAGGTCCTATTGTAGTCACAAGATTCAACTAGGCATAATAATCTCACAACATTCTCTTTCCTTCTCGTTCCCCTGTTTCAACGCTTCATTCTTCCCCCTCGTCGAGTCCTTCTCGGGTATTAAAGCCTGTGTAGAACTAAGAAACAAGGCTTGAAATGGACCCCCCTTTAGCACAAAAGAATATAGATATTGCTTCCACAAGTGGCCACTAGAGAAAGCGTTTGGAGAGGAGAACCCTTTGTACCTCTCCATCTTTAGAAAAAACTAAGCCTCTCCCAGTGAAAAAGCTCCTGGAAATTCATCCAGCTCAAAGGACTATCGCTGTCCGATTCTAAAAGAGAATCCCGATGAAGCTAAAAATGGCCGCAATTCTAAGTAATTTCTTGTTTGATTTTCTTTTTAGCTATTTAGTAGTGGATAGATTTCATAGAAACCTCTCTTTTGCAACCGTTAATCCTTTTTGTTTAGTGCTTTGACCCCTTAATGGTTGTTTTGATACTTTGTTTATTTTGGATATGTACTTAGGCATAAGCTTGCTCGGTAGTTTTTTGAATTGCCACTCATGGAAGGTACATAGAAATAGGTTTTTAGATGATTATCCTTGCTTGGAAAGACTATTTACTTTCAAGTTTAGTAGGCTCCAGACTAAGAGAAGCCATACTATGCTCTTGACAATATATAACAAGATATGATGACCATGAAATGAATCATGGTTGTACACTTGTTATAATCGGGTTAATCTTGTTGATCTGCTCAATGAAGTCCAAAATCTTAGCTAATATCTAAATGCCTATCTGCGTAATTAGTCATCTTATTGCAATACCTTATCTTATTATGAGATTTTGTTTTACATTCACATTCACTTCCTTGTCTCCTTGAGTGGCACAAGTATTTTTTCAGTTATAAAAATGTAAAACTATTTTAAAAGGCATTTATTTTTATGCGTGCAATTACAATTATCAAATAATATATACAGTCTCAATAAAGGACGCAAATTTGAGAAACTAAGGGGAAATGAGCAATGGTCCCCTCTAATATCATGATGGCTAAAAGTGAGCTTTGATGGTCCTTCCAAAGGAAACATTCAAGTGGAAAGGACAGGAAGAATAATCAATTATCATCATGGGTTATGTTTGGGAGATTTTTCTTAGATATCTAACATGACATAAATCCACGGTGCAATAGCAAGCATTTGTGAAGCAATGAAGATGGATGATGGTAAGATCATACGGGAAGTAGGCTTAAAGGTCCTTATTGAACCCCTGAATGAGCCAGAATACTAGCAAGCAATGAGCACACCACAAGAATGTGCTAGAATTGTAGCCTAAACTATCAAATTCCAGCATGTCAAGCATATCACTAACCATATGGTGGACAAGATGGCAAATATGGCCATTTATATTTAGAAAAAGGATGGAGAAGCTAATATAGTTCAAAATGGGATTATGGAGGCTATTGATTGGAAGAGAGTCTTGTAAATGATTGTAGAAGCCAAACCCACATGGAACCATGTAAGGATCACAAGTGTCAAAACATTAGACACAAATGACATGGACAAGGCCCTTCATAATATTAATGACTCATAGAATGTTTCCAAGGAACATTAAAGGAGGAATCTCCTCACTCATACAAGCAATGAAGAGGGAATCAACAAAGATGGAAATCCTAGGTGGCAATTGGTCTTTGGGGATTGATTTACAACAAGGGTGATGGGAATCTTAATGGAACCTTTCTTTATGACATGCTTTGGAAATAAGAACACATAATCATCATAGAAGGGACCCAATATTGCTTTGGATTAAGATTTGTGAATGTTATAGACAAGAGAGTATAATCTCTTCAACTTAGGTCAAAGTTTGTTTTTGTGTTTATTTCTAATTTATATCTGGAAGACAATAAAGATTGACAATTGTGGTTGTGTACAAGGAAAATTTTAAGGATCCATACTTTTCTTAAAGTGTAGAAACCTCGAAGAATCTCACTAATCCTTAAATTTCCAAGCATAAAATGTTTGGCAATATTTTTTTGAAAATATTCAAATTTCTAAGGAGTTTATATAGCTTTTGGACAATTTGGCGATGTTTAGAGTAAAATAATTTTATCATGTGGAATTCAGGCAAATCATTTTAGAAAAAAAATTAAATTGGTGAATCATTTTTTGGAAAAAATAAATAAAAAAATTAGCCCATGGGATAAATTTTTCCACTAAAGTTTTCCCTAGTTGTGTATATGTTAAATAGAGACAATTTTTGAGAAGATGCTTCATCTACTATTTATACATACCTAAGAAGGAAACTAAAAAATATTTAGATGATAGTGTCTATGGTTTGTATATTTCAATCTCTTAATGAACTCTATGAACTACTGTCTAACCATGTTGCATGAAAGTTGTTATGGATGTTATTTTTTTCCAACCAAAAAGTAATATAAAAGCAGGATGGGGGGGAGAGAAATTTGTTTTTATACGATATTGTATGTCAACATATATGCAAATTACTATATATATGATACTTATAAAGCATGGAAATAGATGCATTGCATTCTCTTAGTCTTCTTATGCATTCTCACAAAGTGTAAAACGAGATATCAAATTTGAAGTCGAGACGTGTATGTGGTTGATGGTAAACTATCAAATAAGCCTAATAAAACCCAATTTTGATGTCTTAGAGAATCTTTAGGTTGTTTATCCTAGATGAATTCCTAACCAACCACAAGGGTTAACTCAATTGGTTAAATGAAACACCCAAGGCATGTTGTCGACAAGGAGATCATAGGTCACATGTTTAAATATGGTTGATGGTGATTGAGTTACTCTCCATCCAAATATTGTGGTGAAGAGGGGGAGATCTTGGTAGGTTTTCCTCAAAGAAGAAAAAAAGAAGATTAAGTCCTAACTTAAATTGAAAATTGAAATTGAACTTCTCACTTAAAAAAATGGATATAATGATTTTGTATTCAACAAAATTATAAATAAATATAACACTTTTACACACACACACACACACACACACACACACACACACACATGTATATTCATTTTTACTCTGCATATTTTTTGCGATTGACAATTTTCACTCCATGTCAAATAAGGCATCTCCTAGAAACATTTTTTTGTTATTTTAGGACAAAGGACAAAAAACACACATACAACTTATGGTCTTAACCAATGGGCCATTCAAGTCTCCACATCCTCAAAATTTACTAATTTGGATACTTCTACCATTCACATATATTATGGTACAATGACATAATTATGCATATTTACACTTGAATATAGAGGAAACATATATATAACTATTGTGACTACCTTGGTCGGTCCATTGACCAAATCAACTACAAGTGAAGTCCCGCATAGCATGCATTTAATCAATTATTGAACTAGTTGACACATTGACTAAATATCCTACAACAAATTCCCCAACCTCGAAGTCTTGTTTGTCCCAAATAAGGGAGGAGATGGATGCAAAATTTTATCCAATTGACAAAACTTCCTCCAATTTTAATGGCTTAGTTGTATGCTTCTTGTATAGGTGTTGTTGATGGCTAGTTGATTGATGGATTTGGATGTAAGAACGGATCAGTTGGTTCCATTGTCTACTTTGGCTTGTTGTCATGCTTTTCTCTTACTTGCAACTTTTGCACCATTATGATAAACGTGAAGTGCAATTGCTTTTAACTTACCTTTAAAACATTTTGAATCATCCAAGGCTTGCTCTACAACTATGTTTGCATATTTCATGTCAACAAGGTGATTAAGCTTGGTTTTGAGCGGTGCACTTTGTAATATTTATAGTTGATTTGTGTTTAATGATTCCTTCATTCACAACACTTGTTGGTAGGTGTCTCATATTTGTATGATTGCCTCGTTGATATTGTGTTGTGCAAGTTTTTCCTTTTGGGATAATTATATCTTCTACACCTCCAAATTTATTTATATTTATATTTCTTATGTCATTGTTTATTCACTCCATCTCTACTTATAGTGTTTTCATTTACACTTTTTATCTCCTCCAATTGTCTAACGAGGGCTTGTTTTACTTTACTTTAACTGCAAATATCGGTGTACAATGATGGCCAATTATCTAACACAGTCTTGGTAAATCTGGTTGTGGCTTCAATATATTTCAATATTTGTTGTGGTTGTTCAAAATTTCTATATTATATATGTAATATTGTAGTGGTTTGATCATTCTTTAAAAACGTGTTTTCCTCTCTTACTTCCTGATATCGATCAATGAGGTCCAATGTAATATTCTTCAAGTTATTGACTGGACCAACTTCTTTTGTACTTATGGGGATATCAAGCACTTGTGTTGCTTGCTATGTGTGTATGTTCCAAATTGATTTATCTTTTTCTTTATTTTCTTTCAATTTCTTGGTCGACCCACTCCATTTTTATGTTTTTCTTTGTTAAATATTTGTGTAGTGCATAGAGCTCTTCATTAGTGGCATCCTTCAAGAGAAAAAAGAATATTAGTTTGCCCAACTGATCTTTTTGATGCTTAAATTTTTAAAATGTAATCATTACTTATGTTTCTTGCTTTGCTTTGCTTTGTGTAATCGCTACTTTACGAGTTTCATGTTTGCTTGTCCATTGTCTCTTTTGCTTGATCAATGATTTCTACTTATTTGTTAGACTTAATGACTTCTATGCTATTGAATCTAACTTGTCTGGTTTATCTTTGCTTCTCTTTTTACTCAAGCTCTTTAGTTTGTATTTTTGTGCAGGTATTTCCCAAATCGCCCGAAGCATCAAAATGTACAATTTATTGTTTAATGATTGTTAGCTCTATCATTTGATCTCTTTCTGAGTCTTTGTTCAAGCCATTATTTCTTGATTCAACTACTTCTTTAGTGCTAATTATCTATTGTGGTTGATTTATCCTTTGTTGTTTATTTGTCAACTACAATCAATTGCTCCTTTGTTGATTCCTTTTCAAATGTGACCCATTGTTATTTTGTTTATTTTTATTGAGTTGTTGTCTTTTTTTATGACGAGATTACTTAGATCTACATTCTAATTTCCATATATTCCTTTTTCTTTTCCATGGCTTAATTAAACTATCTCTTTAGGGTTATTTTGTGCTTAACTACCTAGATAATGTTTTTTTTAAAAAAAATTTCCACTTCCTCTTCAAAATACTTTCCAATGCAACAATCATCTAGATCTTTTCTCTTTCTTTTGTTGTTCTATTGTCACTTTGCATGCTCCTTTTTTTTCCTCGGAAAAAAATCGTAATTTTATTTCAAAGTAGAACAAAATTACATCTGCACATGTAAGAGGATCACTAGGATCCCTACATTGTCACATATTTGCTGTCTCATATTGTCATAACCAAAAAATTTACAAAACTGTAACTGGAAAAGCATATCAGCTAGATACATCACAGAAAATATGGGTATCACAACCCAAATCATAAGAACACAAAACAAATAGATATACTGCCGATAGAAAAGGCCACCGCCTCTGAAAACGTCGTCGCCACCGCAAAGATCCCTAAGGACACAATACGGGTCGCCACGCAAGAGTATATCCACAGTCACCGCCACTTCCATAAGGCTGGTGATCTTTCTCTGTAATAGATGATCCAGCAGCCTCGAAAGATAGCCAAGACCCTCGACCCCAATTCTTGAATCCGAAGCCCACCAATCGTGACCTTGATTTCGATTCTTGGAGCCGAAGCCCTCGACCCCGGATCTTGGATGAAGCCCACCGATCTAGAAAACCCCAACAAAAAAACCTTCGGCAAAATGTCAGTATCCGGCACATTGGTGACTTGTGGGTGGCCTGGATTTAGAACAAGCTCTGTCACCGTCTGCCGACTACCAGAATCTAGCTGATTATCGCCTGAATCTGACCCATCATCACCATGATCCCTGTCAACAGAACTCAGTCGACCCTCGTTTTGATACCCAGCACGGCTCCCAGCTTCCCCCCGGGGCTCCATCCCTCCGAGGGTTAGCATGGGCGGCCCGTGTATCACCTCAAACCCGAAGCACTTGCCAGTGATAGGAGTGGTCAGCGACCCATTCAACCCTAGGATGACACTGGCGCCACGGTCGGCCATTCGTAACAAGTGAATGCTGAGCTCTCTGAGCAGTAGCCATGGCCACCACAAATCCATCACGACACTCGCTGCAAACATTTGAGAGTCTTCTAACCTCTTTGTTGCAGTGATAACACCAATACGCCAGGGATTCTTCATTGATTTCGGCTTCTTGGACCTCAGTGTTTTGGTTTTCTTGGTCGGCCTAATCCCGCCATGAGCAAATAGTATGACGCCGCACAAGGCAGCCACGATCACATAAGGCATGATCGGACCATTCCTGAGCCAATCTTCTTGAGAATCATTGCGGGTTCGATCGCCACGCTCACACTGGATCGCAGGGTTTCCAAATTGAAGGACAATGAGCAATTGCTCATTCCTCTGTGCAGAAAACAGAAGCAGGATTGGCGGATCTGAGAGGAGGAGGGGGAGCGAATCCTGGGCATCGGTGGCCGCAGGCTGCAAGTCCTCCCCAAACCCTCATACTCCCACCATCGCTTCTTGGAGCTCCTCTCTCTCACTTTGCATGCTCCTATGCCCATACATTCTCTAATTGTTGATGAGTGGCTTATTATTATTTGGCGATTTTTTTTCCTTTTTCCTATAGCTTGGGCTTTGAAATTTTGGTTTCTTCCAAGTTGCTCAGAATGGCTTCTAAGTCTTCTTTAGTGAACACATTATCACTTTTCTTGGTCAATTGTTCCACTTTTACCTTTGATATATTTGGAGTTATTTTCACTTAATAGAGGAGTGGATACTTTTGGAGACGCAAATGGTATTGTATTAGAGCAACCTAATTTTATTCTTCAACTTCTTCATCCTTGAGGGGGTAATAATATATTGATTCATGTCCTTTTCTTTTATTAGGACCGATAACACAATGTTCAATTACCTTGATAACTCTTGAAACTTGTCAACCTTTCAGTAATAATTTAACTCTTCATGTTCTTAGCTAGCTCCATGCATATACCAAAGCTTTGTAAAATCCAACCCTAAATTAATGTGGGCATTGGGGGGGTAGTGACGTTTTTATTGGTTGTATAGCTTTCCATTTATTACACTATGATTTAATGTTTTCAACTATTGATTAAATATGCATTGGGGTGTGTATTAGGTTGCCTTATGTTTCCATACCAAGGAAAACATCGGCCACACAATTGATGTGTTACTCAAAGTAAATGATGGTTATCCTATAGGGCCTATCTTTTCCATGGCGATATAGATATGAAACAAGAGATATATGATGCCCTTGCCATTTTCTTGTCACTCTTTGAAAAATTTTCTTCATGATGTTGGTTACATGCTCACAAAATTATATAATATGCCCTCTTCTTCTACAACACCCACTACTAATAGCATATTTAATACAACATCATATTCCCTTCCCAAGCTAATCAAACATAGAGCCACAATTATACATGTCCACTCGATTCATTCATTTTTGAATCAAGTGACTCTTTTGATTTATTGGCATTAGTTACCCTAGTAAACTTCTCCATCCATTGTTTTGTGGTCAACTACTTTGGAATATTGTGTCCATTGTCCGATAGGCCTATGATTCTCTTTATAAGTTGTGTATTGATTTCAATAGATTCAGCTATCTAGATATTTCCTCCATGTATAGGTTGATTCTGAACTTTGTTGCTTATTCCACCAAACCCTTTTAGCTAATGTCTTGAGGGGCTCTTCGGTAAATTTTTCTCCTTGTTTTCTCTAGATTGGTTGTTCCTTTCTACTACTAACCATATTTTAATGGGCATTTGTAGTATTTTTTTAACATAAACAATTGATAGTTGTATTAAGAAAATACTGTAGCCTCCTCATTCAGCTTAATTATACAAAAATAAGATGTCCATGGTCTAAAATTCAATTAAAAAACCTAAATAAAAAAGATATGTTGCTAGCAAGGTGATAATATCCTTCGTAGCAGATGTACATGGATTTCTACTAACATATATTCTAAAAAGAACTCCTAAAATCATAACTATTTTGTAATATATAAATATATATTACTCTTAATGGAAAATATGTGTATTGCAAGCTTCATTCTGACTAACATTGAAGGGTTGAGAGTCTTTGGGCTCCATATCCTCATCTTCTTGAGCTTGATGGATTGTTTCCTCTTTCTTGAATTCTCTAAGAATAGACTCAAACAACATTTTGTTGTTTGATGTTGTTGAGAGAGCACCCCTATTGAAATTGGTAAATTGAGTTTTAATGGAGGGACATTCAACTTCAAGAGATTGGTTCTCTCTCTTTTGGAGTATTTTGTTCATCATTATTGCATGTTGATTGTTGTTTGCATTCCCATTGTTACAAACCTCAACCATAACAAAGAATAAGAATGCTTTGTTGTCCTTTATGGCATCTCAATGTTTGTTCATAAACTTTTGAGTTTCATTGACATATGTTGTAGATTTAGTTCCCATGATTCTATGATTTGTCTATGTTTTTCTATTTCCCAACCTATAGAGACCAAATATATAGAACCAGAACCAAATTCCTAAAATCTTCCTCTATTCTACAACTTATATGGACAATGTTCAAACAATTTAAAAAGTCAAACAAAGGATGCAAATTTACTAATTAAATACCATTTGTTTACTTGAGCGAATTCATGGACAATTGGCATGGGACATTCACAATACAATTCAAGTGCTAGTGACACAATGTGAATGCATAAGATACATGAATATACCTACCTTCAACCAACCCCTGATTATGATTTCCCCCTCAAATGAATGAAACAATAGTTTCTTCCCTGATCTAGTTAAAATATCCTCCAATGAAAGGATTGAGCCAAGAGCTACAAAACTTACCAAGATATACCAAAGAAATGATGGCATTGATCCAACTACTTCCATACCTAATATTCCACCTTTTTCCCACTAGATTCACATGCAAAATTGATATTATCGCCACTAGTTGAGCAAATACAAATCATGGGTACAACACATTGAACCTTCCTAGATCCTTTCTTGCTTGAGATAAGTATACCCTACCAACCAAGGTTATATGTGGAGGGCATGCACTTAATTGAGATTATTGTCATGTCAATTAGGGGATGGGAGAAGATGTTAACCCCCCATTTAATTTTAAAATTCCATAACCCTTGCATGAGGTTGAATTATAAAGTCCATTAGCCTAATGGTTAGTTTCCATTAACACATGTTAAAATATGATACCTTCAAAGTGAGCTGCTTATTTTTTAGCTCTCCCAACAAGCCTTGTCAACATGTCATTAGAGGGTGTTTTTACACTTCCCATAAACCCGATGAAAATGGATGAATCCTCGATGACTATGATGTTCTTAATTATGCTTGAATCCACGATTTTTAATCCTTGAAACAAAGCAAGGGCTTCCTCTTGATTATTTGTAGCAATACCCAAAACCCAGTCAAAGCTAATTTATAGATCTCCATCGAGAACATAGACACTATCGCCCCTAAAAATTGTGGTTGTATTCATAATGGTTAGTGCTAGGACTTAAGGATGGAAAGAGGTTGGGCTTATATCGACTTATGTATGAATGGGGAGTTCAATGCAAATCTCACATGTTTGACCACTACCTCCAAGTCCCCCCATGGAAGCTTTGGGGGTTGGACATACTCATGGGAATTAAACCTTGGTCTCTAATGAAAAAATCATCATTCCTCACTAAACCCTTTGGGAATCCATTTGTAGAAATTCATCCTATGTTTGTTCCAATATTTTTCTTCCATTTTTTAGTCTTTATTTCTCTTTAATTTTCTTACTAATTCGATCAGAGGTTTATTATTGGATATGTTATCCATTCTTGGTTCAACATTCCTCAAATTCTTTGTTCATGGTGGGATTGAGATCACCCCACTTATTCTTTTAGCCATTTTTGTTGTTTCACTAGATTCTTAACTTGTTTTGTCATTGTTTTTTGTCCATTTGATGCACTTCCAGAGGAAACCCGCCTAGTATTTCCTCACTGTAACACCCCGGTTTTTACCTTGTTTGCATTAAAAATGTATATGATGTATACATTGTATTTAATCATGCTGTGGAGCTAAAGGCAAAAGCCCCACCATCGATTTAGCATTTTATGTTTCAATGATTAAAAGTCATTGCCGATGGTATTTCGTGCTAGACAGGCACATTATAATTTTATTTTTTTAAACTCAAACGAGTAATTTTTATTTTATTTTATTTTTTATGAGAGTATACATGATTGATATGACAATTTCCAATCATCCAATTACACAGTGATCAAAAGAATGACTTCGAAAAAATCAGAAATTACAAGATCTCTTACAAATTGAGAGATATCTACTAGAGAGACTAATTACAACTTGATTAATTACACTTAAGGAGTAGAATGATGGCAACTGGATTTTCCATTAATGCTAAGATGTCCTTGAGCCAGCTGGCAAGCCTTATTTACCAAATCATATGTCGAATTGTTGAACTCTTGAAGGATGTGAAAAGTTTGAACCCTTTCAAAATATTTAAAAATATTCCGAACTCTCTGCAAAATATTATTTAAATCATAATTATAAAAGTGGTTTGCTGAATTTAATGTTTTGATCAATAGCTCTGAATCGCCGAATATTTGAATTGACTTGAAGCCAAGCTCCTTAGCAATCTGGCACGCCTTGAGGAGGCCATAAATTTCAACCTGATTGTTCGACATGAAACCAAGGCCCCAACTAAAACTAGTTTTTATCAACTTATCTTAAGAGTACACCAGACCCCCAGCTCCTGAGACTCCAGGATTTCCCTTAGATGCTCCATCAAAAAAATTTGTTGCTAAAGAAGAGCTAGTCCATCAAGAGTTAAAATCATCGCCGATGTCACGAATTCGCCAGGAGGGAGACCTTGCAGGTTTAATGCAGACATTTTTTGACAATCTAATCAGAGTAGAGCCAATCCAATTTGAAATTTCTGATGTCAATGTGGAAGGGGACATCAACTTTTCAGCCAATTCAACATAATGCCTATTGATTTTTTGAGCCACGATTTGAGGAGTAACTGACAGGTTGTTAAATATCAAATTATTTCTGGCAGTCCAAAGGTTCCACCAGATGGCTTTTGGGATTTGTTTCCAGAGATTAAACCAATCTTTGTTGTCTCCATGTGAAGTTGGGCTTCGATCTATCCAATGATGATAGAGAGGAATGACCGCAGATTGGGCAGGGACAGGGCTGTTAAGGCCGTGGAGGACAAGCTCCCATACTGTATTTGAGAAATCACATTCGATGAAGAGATGGTCAGTAGTTTAAAATGCTGAGGTGCAAAAAAAACACCTAAAGGGACCGTGGAAGCCACGTCTTACAAGATTTTCACCTGTCAACACCTTGTTGTGCATGAACAACCAGGAGAAAAAATTAACTTTGGGGATGCATAAAGAAGACCAAACCGATTTCCAAATTGCTGGAGAAAGACATGAAACATGTGAGGTTTATTGTATTTCCAGATATCCTTTAGCAGTTGAATAGGTTCTTGTAATGCCCCAACCCCATTTGTCTTTGTAAGAACTATGGACAGGAGCTAGACCTGATAGAGCAGAAAGCAATTTTTTTTTTTTGGAGATGAGATGGTCAGGAAGCTCAAGAAAAAACCAATCTGCCCAGTTTCCATCACTATCTGAAGAGCAAACATCTGCCAAACGGAGAAATCCTTTGTTCGTTAGCCAGACCTTAATCTCGACTAACATAATTACATAGGAGAGAGGAGTATCACCTGAGATTTTATCCTCCCACAAACAGACCTTCTTCCCTTTACCTGGAATTTGATAAAGTTGTTGATTGAATTTATCAATTCCTTTTCTACATAGATTCCAGATAGTTGTGCTTGTAGGAGAAGAGGAAGTTATTAAATTTCTCAAAGAGCCGCTCTTTAGGTATTTCATCCTAAAAATCTTGCTGATAGGGTGATTTTTATCCGCATATAGCTGCCAAAGAAGTTTGCCTCCCAGCGCCAGATTAGCCAGACAAGGGTCACGGATTTGTAATCCACCCTCAAGAATAGGTATTTTAAGAATTTCCCAACTTACTAGATGCATATTAGTTTGATTGTCTTTTGCACCATTCCATAGAAAAATCTCGCAGAATTTTTGAAATCTGAGATGAAATAGACTTCGAGGCAAGAAGCAGGTAGGAATGAAATATGGGGAGGGCTAAAATAACTGCCTTTATCAAAATTAGTTTCCCGGCCTTGGTTGGCCATTGACCACCCCAAGAACATATTTTGGCTTTGATCTTAGCTAAAACATTGAGCCAAAGGGAGGGAGGGATAGAACCAAGAGTTAATGGCAGCCCCAGATATTTTATCTTCTCCCACTTATCAAAACCAGGGAATCCCAAGGAATTTGTGATTTGAAGAATTGAAACATGATCTACATTCCATCCATAAACAACATTTTTTTTTGTTATTGATCAGAGCTCTTGAAATAAGGCAGTAATTTTGAAGTATGTCTTTGAAGGCCCGAGCAATATTTAATGAGGCCCCTCCAAGAAGAAGAGAATCATCAGCAAAGAGGGCATGGTTTATTGGGTCCACCCCCCTTACAATCTTTATGCCAGGAATGTAACCTGCTTCCTTTTCAGTTGTTAGTTTTCTGCTAAGAGTTGCAGCCATCAAGATGTATAAAAAAGGTGATAGCGAACACCCTTGGAAAAGACCTCTTGAAGCTTGGAAAAAATATGTTGGTCTATCATTGACTAGAGGCACAATCCAGGGCATGTATGTGCATGCTTTTATCAAATTAATAAACTCTAGGCTGAATCCAAAAGTGATAAGGACACGATAGATAAAGGGCAGCTTTACTCTATCAAAGGTGTTCTTCATATCAAGTTTGATGAGCATTCCTTTCTCCTTTCTTTAGAAAGTTGAATGAAGGGCTTCTTGAACTTGAATTACATTATCTACTAAGTGCCTGCCTTTTATAAACCCCTCTGGAGAGGAGAGATCAACTTACCTAGCATAGGCTTGAATCTATTAGCTAGAATCTTGTAAGAGGCATTACATAGCGAATTAGGTCTAAATTTGTCAAAAGAAGAAGGATTAGCTTCCTTAGGGATTAGAGAAGGGAAGGTGGATTTTGTACACCCTCCAACTTTAGCTTTTTTATGGAATGTTGATACCATGCTGATCAAGTCTGATTTGATTATATTCCAGCATGCTCTATAAAATTGAAAACAAAAACCATCCGGCCCAGGAGCTTTATCCGGCTCCATTGCCCAGATGACATCCAAAACTTCCTATTCAGAGAATGGTTCCATTATATTTTTGTTATCCTCTGTGCTGACAAGAGAAGGAATGTTATCCAAAAAATCTACAGACACTTCATCATCAAAGAGACTGTCCTCGTGAAACAAGAGCTGAAAATGACTTCTTGCAACTTGCTTTAATTGAACATGGCCTTTTATAATTTCCCCCTCCCCTAAGGAAATTTAAGAGATATGATTTTTTGATAATCCGGATCTGCATTTTTGTCTCCCACCTTCAGCCATAGACTTCAAGATTTCAGCCTTAGGAATTCCTCTTCTTGTATGAAAGATTGTGAGGTATTGAATTAATCAGACTGCTCAAGAGCAAGCTAAGATTTGGTGATATCTCATTCTTCCATTTCAAATTGGAACTCTGCTAACTCAATAACTTTCGCCTGTCTGCTGCTAGATGGAGTGATTTGGGGATTTTTTATCCAAGATTTAAGAGCGAGCTTGGTTTTTTTAAGTTTCTTCTCCCATACATAATTGGGAGAGCCAACAACATACCGTTTCCATGCTTGAAACACAGTGGCTAGGAAACCATCTCTATCGATCCATAAAGGACTAAAACGAAATGGGATTAGGCTAAGATAGTCCTCCTTTTCAATCACCAGAGTAATGGGATGGTGATTAGATGTGAGTTTGGGCAAGATTTTAGAAGAAATTACAAAGTTCCCATCCATCAATGAGTTGTTAACCAAAAATATGTCAAGTTGTGCAGCAATGTTGGCTGCCCCAATTCTATTATTTGACCAGGTATATCGTCCTTTCTTTGGTTTAAAGTCGATTAGATCCCAGGCTTGAATCAGTGCCTCAACCGAGTCTTGAAAATAATTCTTGCCAACAACTCCACCTTTTTTTCTCATTCGGGGCTAATGTTATGTTGAGATCCCCTGCTATTATGGAATTTGTAGGATAATTGACATCTAAGAAATCTGATAATGATTTCTAACATTCTTTCTTTTCATTAAAATTAATTGCGACATAGAGGGTGAATAGAGCCAAAGAGATCTTACTTGAGGAGGGAAATAGTTATGTAAAAATTCAGTGTTGAGTAACAAACCATCTTTTAAGATGAAAATTTTCTTCACGCCATAGAGTAGCGAGACCCCCAGAGGTGCCTTTAGCGCTGACAGCCTTGCCACCATTCAATTTCCATTTAGATTTACTTAAGAGAAGAAGTGAATATTCATTTATCTTGGTCTCTTACAGCAAGAGTGTTGATGTATTTGTAACTTTGGAATGTATTCACTTGTATATTTTATATATTGTACCCCAATGTTCCTATCGGGAAGTATTTGTAATGTAATTGAGTCATGTCATACCCCGATGTTCCTATCGAGAGAATCAATAATGTAAACAAGTCATGTAAAGTCATAGAGGGTAACCCTCCTTATTGTTCAAGGGTTAAAGTCCCCACAGTTTTTGGGCACTAGGGTCATTAGACTCTCCTAGAGAAGTTGGCCCTGGTAAGTTATTGTCAAGTCGGGAATTAGTATAAATAGAGAGTGAGCCTCTCTATTTATCACACAGTCACTCACACACAGTTGTAGCGCCTAAGTGAGAGAGAAGAAGTTGGGATAAGGGAGAGAATAGATGTTGGAGATCATCTTACAGTCTTTGGGTTTTACTGCTGCCATTAGTGCTTATTATATCTATGAGGAAGTAGTGGGGTTTTCTCCTTTATGGTTTCCCCGAGGAAAATCTTTGTGTCCATTGTCTGTTGTGATTGATTGATTGTTGTGCATGTTATTCTCTTAGACAATATCCTAATATAGTACTGTCTAATTGATAAAAAAATATAAAAAAGAGAATATCAGAACCATCCATTCTCATTAAATCTTTTGCTGCTTCAACTTTAAATGGGTTCCCCAATCCCCTACAATTCCAACAGACAATCTGCATTACTTACTTGGGTGGGAGGGAGTTATCACTCCCTTTCTTGATCCTGCCATATGACATTTTGATAGTGGACTAACTTCCCTGCATCTTCAATCTCTCTGCCTCTTCTTCTCTAGCCTCTTTTCAAGACTTCCTGCCTACCTTTTTGGAGAGATGCTCAATAGAATCTTCGCCGGAAGAGCTTGAACTATCAAGCAGTTTCTTCTTAGTAATTTCTGCATATGAAGGAGAATATTTAACTCCGATTGGGGAAGGAATATTTTGATGCAAGAATTCACCAACTCTGGGTAACTCTGAGTAAGCTACTCCAGATAGATCCATTAGTCCTGTGTTTGTTTTAGCTAAATCATCCTGCACTTCGGAATAATGCAATTCACCTTCTTCTAAAATAGAAATATCTTCAACAGAGTTCAAAACAATAGATTTATTAGAAACTATATTAGAATTTTCTACATTTGCTTCAGCTTCATCATCCTGCACTTCTAAATGATGCAATTCGCCTTCTTCTAGAATAGCAAAATCTTCAGCAGAGCTCAAAAGAACAAATTTATTAGAAGCTATATTAGGACTTTCTACAGCCTGAACATTAGGAGGGATCTTCCCATCATCATGTACTCCATTCTTATCCTTTCCTTCTTTGCCAATCTTTCTATCAACCTGATTAGATAGACCTAATTTCTGAATTTGTGTTCACTGAGTCTTTTCTTTTTCAAGATCATCTTCTGATTTTTTTTGCAGTTTTGGGCGAAATGACCATAGCCATGATAGAAACAACACTTGAATGGGATTTGTTCATAGTCTAACTCCTGGATATGAGACCAATCAACTATTTTTAGGTTAATTGCCTTAGGTAGACCTATTTCCAAATCAACTTCAATGCAAATTCTTACACATGAATATTGGTATTTCCTTTCTACCCTATCGATGTATTTACCAAGCTTGTTTCCAATGGATTCAAGGGATTCTGAACTCCAGCAGTGCAAAGGTAAATTAGGGAGTCTTGCCCAAACAGGGAGTGCTAACGGAACATCTTGAGTAGGGTCGAAGTTTGGATTCATTTGTTCAATTAAAGCCCCGTAGGACCCATAAAGTATGGACCATTTCAAAAGATGAGGTCGCAATCCTCTGCAGAGTCAAAAACAAATACATAATACCGTCTTCCTACAAAGTGGCTTCTAATTCCTTCAGTTACTAAGGTTCTCCATTTTCTCTGCACCCATCCATCAATAGCCTTTGGAGATGGCCATAACCCTGTGAATTTCCCAATAAGCCCATGCTCAGCAAGGTTTAGAGCCATTCGGCATGTTTGTTCTGCAGGAAGTTCCACTGAGGGAACATCAACTTTCTTTACAAATTTCTGCAAAGGGCCCCCCTTCCTCTTCCCACAAGAGGTAATCAATCTCTTGAATGCATCAAGATTTGAAGGAAGAGGCAGAGGAGGAACCCTTCCGGATTCTATGAGGGAAAGGCCACCAGGGAAGATGCACGTAGATTTGCTAGACTCCAGAGAAAGCCTCACCAGAGATACAGTCGAGACTACAGACATAACCAAAACGCTGAAACTCTGACCACGACCTACAAAGGAAAGAAAACTCAACAAGATTCTAGGGATATGTCACGAACCACAAAGCTGAGCTTCAGAACCCTGCACAACAGCAACAAAAGAGCCACCACTGACCACCAACAAGGAAGAACCAGGCAATCCGACACTGGATCGAGCTTCCAACGTAAAGAATAGAATACACTTCTTGAAGTGAATTTTTTTGTCTCAATCGAAAAGCATGACCCAAGTCTCGGTACCCAGACAGATTATAATTTTGGACATCATGTAAATATGCAATTTAATTAAAATACCCACAACCAACTATGTAAATGCAACATTAAAGTGATGGGGGCATGATTTCCTAAGGATAAGGGGGGGGATATTCAAACCTTTGTGCCAATGGGGAAAATCCAAATGTCAAAGGGAGAACCCATCAAAACTGTCAACTACCCATTTCTTGTCTTTTTCCCCAATCATTTATTTTTGCCAGAAATTGGTTGAGGTAGTTATTGCATGGGAATGGGAAGAGTATAGGCAAAATTTGAATTGGGTAGAGAACCCATTTTGGAAAAACGTGTTTTGACTTCTTGGCAAGTAAAAACCCAAAAACGTATGCTCGTTCTACCATGCACCCACGTTTTTCTCTTCCTCGCATTTTTTTTTAGCTCCTATGCAATCTCCATTCACGTTTTTATAGTGCTTTTAATTTTCCCCATCATTGGGACGTCATTTTTTGAAAAGCTCAGTGGCTGGGCTCCTTGCTTGACGTTTTTGTTGTTGTTTTCCTCATTACTCGGTTGGGAAAAACCATTTTTGGGTTGCACAATGAATTGGAGAAGAGACCCACGATTTTTGGATGTTGGTTGAGTCCATTTTTTTTGCCCACGTGAATCCCATAGAAGTTGTTGAAACTCGAATTTCTATTAGAGGGTTGTTTTTCCCCGTTCACCTCTATCATTTTTGGATGCAAAACGTTTTCTTCAAACCCAGAATTTGCATCTTGCTGTTAGTGAATCCTTTGGTTTGGTCTATAATGGTTTGGAGTGGAATTGAGGAAGAATTAGCTTGATAAACCTAGTGTGGAAAGGAACCTCACAACCAGATCAAGAGGAGCTGGATTTTCTTCTTTGCACACCTTGAATAGCACTGGAATGGAAGGCATAGCCTAAGGGACTGTGTAGCAGAGAAGGGGATGCTTCCTTGTGCTAGTGGGTAGGTGTTGGGAAATCCAAGCTAGATCTTGTGTAGGTGTCCATAGCTCTATGGTTGAGCTTAGGAGCTTAGCAATTCAACCATTCCACCTCTTTATCAGCTTGATAAAACCAAATGTAGTTTTGGCTTGGCTAGATTTTGACATGTCTTTGGCTATGTGTGAGCCTGCTAGTGTTCCCTTATTCCTTGTTGGAATCATCTCCAGCTCGAGGGTGGCAGTGGTGCTAAGAGATTGATGAGAACATTGGCCCATGGTTGGGTGGAACGTTGCAATGACATAGTTGGTTGCGAGACAAGCTTCTTCCAAGATAAGTATTTCTTGTGTTAATCTCTGCATTTGCATTTGCTTAATGAAATATGATGAACATGTTGAATGTATTGAAGAAATGTAATTGCTTCCGCTGTATATTGCATGTTTTACACATATGTGTATGCTTTTAATTTCAATGCATTTTATCTCATGTTCACGTGACTTAAACTTCCTGGATTTGATATCATTATAGTCGCGTTCTCTCTCTAGTAGAGAGATGGGGACATGACACTCACATTCCAAGGATGGTACCTAGTGTAAATAAGATTCTTCAGGGATTAAGGCCATGTCAACAACGAACAATTGGTTTGTGAAGAGAGAAATCATGTCACAAAGTGGGATTTGAACCCAATTTGGGGAGTGTAACAACTTTCATTTCAACCATTTGAGCTACACCAACTTGTTTTGTTGTTGGTTGCAAACCTTGGCTTCTTTCTCCTTATTTTTTGCCTATAGATTCTTCCAAAAATCCTCTATGTATTTGCATGAATAATTTTGTCTTACATTGTTTTATACATCTCTCACCAATTATCTTAAATGATTGATGTTTACATTTGCCTCTATCAACTCATTGGTATGCAGTTTCATTAATTTTTAATAACTCTCTTCTTTCTTTATGTCTATATTTTTCCACTTTCTTGTCAAAATTTTCAATCGAATCATCCTTTGTATTTGTGGTTGCCTCCTTCATATTTGTGTTCACATGCTTCTATTTGATTGAATTAAATTATGATATATTTGTTTTCACTCATCTTTCTTAGAGACAGTCTCATTCCTTCAGTATTACTTTTTTTTGTTTTCTAGAATATCCTTAACTCGTGAGAGCAGGATTTGGTCTAAGAAACCATGACCGAGGGGCATCTAAGCCATCAAAATCACCCAAGGATTGCAACCAGTTTGGGCCACACCAACCCTCAAGTGGTTGGATTTTGGGTGTCTCCTCCCAACTAGCTCACCCCTGAGGGGAATTGAACCTAGGTCATCTTGCTGATGAGACCCACACTTTAACCGAACGAGCTAGCAAGATCTGACCATTCCTTCAACAATCTTATTTACTAGCATTTATATACTTGTTGATTACCTCTATCTATAACATCATTGTGTTTGATTTGGATTATTCTGCTTGAACTTTTGTGCTCTCCTTAATTAATTGCTTTATCTATAATTCCACTAACTCATATTTTTCTCTTGCTTCAAAATGCTTTTGTATATTTCTCACCCTTTATGTGTTTTTATTGTCTAATGGACTTCTATCTATCTTCATAGTTATGTCAATTCCATCTTGTCTTTTATGGATTATATATTTGTAATTCTTATCGTTCTTGTTTTTCCCAATTAAGTGTCAGCTATTTCTTATTGATTTGTTTATGATTTGTTGGTCTATTTATGTAGTGGAGAGGGTTTTAGGTCAAGCAATTTCCCTCTCGCAAAACTATTACAAAACCCTTATGCCCTAACCAACATATTTTTTTTTCTATTTTTTGTGCTTGTTATTTTTTTCCTATTTTCTAACAATGTGGATAAAAGGTTGGTACCTTTTTAGTGAGGCACCATTTACTACTTTTTTTAATAAAATTCTTGGAGTGTTTTAATATGAATATATCCATTTTCTCTAACGTCTTTGTAGGAAGCAAGCCAAGTTGTTTCCACTTTTCTTGGCTTTCCCATCACTTTGTTGTCATTAAGGAGGACAAGGACTCCATTTTTCCGCTCTATTTTCCTTAAGTGTCTGTCATGCTAGGAATTTTGTTGTTATTTTGAAGCTCTTGATGATGTAAGTTTATCAATCCGTCTTCTCCTAGATCTTCAAGTTGGTTTAGATGATCTTCTTTACATTTTGCTAAATCAGATTTAGTTCTTTAGCCACAAATATTTACATCTAATATGGTCATTCATCGACACTAAATCAAGAAGAGTACAAGATTCAACCCACGGGTGAATGTTTTTTCTTCTCAACTCATTATTTAAGATATCAAGTCTTGAACACCATTTTAAACCTAGAAAAATAAGTGCTACCCACTTTCACAATAGCAATGTTTCTCTAACTTCATAGTTTGTAATTTTCTACAACCAGGGGAATATCCCTATTATGCTTCCTAGATATTCAATAAAGTTCACATTCTCTATGTTTTCAATGAAGCGATATTGATAAAAAAAATTGAAAACAAATGGTGGATGAATCATGACCAATGTATATCTATTGGTTTATGAACTCTATAATTCAAAGCCACAACCCTAACTTCAAATGGGTGAATAAATCTAACGTGGCAAGGCATTTCCAATAATCTTAATGGATCAAGTATTCTAGAAATTATATGAATGTTGATTGAATGAATCTAGGAATAAGTGGAAATAAATTCACTTGTAGTCACACAATAATCATCAACTACAAGTAAACAAATAAATCAAGAACTTTGTTAATTAGAGTTGGAGATACAATATCATATTCTAACATATAATATATATTAACTTATTTCATTTAAAATAAGCATTAGGGTATTGATAGATGAATCACTTCTTATGCTCACATTAAGCTTATACATTTGTTGGGGGAAATTACCCCCACCCAATGGCAAACAAAACCTATAAGAGGTAAGTCAAGCACAAGCGATATTGAAATGTTGTAGATTTTAGAGAGTATGATTTAGATACCAAGATATGTATTTTATAAATAATGGCTAAAATGGGATGAATGGATGTTATGAATGTTTGAATGAAAAGGTGTTTTGAATAGTTCTTTGATTGGATATTGTTTAGTAGGATTTTGCCTTGGGAGAAGAGGTTTCTCACTATAATCCTAGTGCCATTGATTTGCATGTATCTTGTTATGTTTTTGTTTGGTATGTTTCGTTATGTTTATGTTGTTCGTTGTTGATATGAAGATTAAGGGTCGTTTGGTATGTTGATATGAAGTTTAGGTCATTGTGACCAAATAATTAGCTAACATTTGGTTGGAATTTCTACTCATGACTCTACATCATGATTCATGGAAGCATGTCATTTGAAATTTGAATTTCGATATCAGTTTTGGTGGGAAAGCTAAAATAAAGAAAGTGTACTCTCTATACTGCACATGTTGTTGCCATGAAGAATAACAACCTATTGGCATGCCCAACAAACACCACAAATAAATCAAGAAGAAGACGATGAAGAAGATTATCATTCTAGGGAAACCCTACGAGATGAATCGAGAAGGATAGATCATTCGAAGGAATATGGGAACAATATAATTAGAACATACTAGAACATGGACAACTAAGTAAACCTAATAATAACTTCTCAACGGGGAATTCAACTGTATTTAAAGCACAAACAAACCTTCCACAAACACCATTATTCAACATATCTTCAAATGAACATGACCACAAATTCTTGTTGAGATCAATTTGATATGCGACATGAGAAACAAATTTAGACAATATATGGGCAGTTTTGAAGGGACTATTATAAGTGTCAGTACTAGGGTGGTATTAGATATGCAAAAACAATGAAACTCTTTAAATCTAGTTGTAAGTCATTAAGAAAGTTTTGTATATGTACACATACCCATAAGAAAAACCATTGAATTTTGCTTAATTCAAGGATATTAAACAACATAAATGTTAAACCATATCCCACTATGATGCCAACTCATAAGTATAGTTGACAAACTTGGATATGTTGTACCATAAGTGATGAAGACAACATATTTTATTATAGGACTCCTCGATACAATGTAAGTACATGTCCGAACTACAAACCTCAATAGGGATAAAGATGTGGTACATGCAATAGTGTAAATGGACAGGGAAGTGCTTGAGAACAAAAAACAGAAAATGAATTAGAAAGCAGAGTAGAAAAAGTGGTTGGAACACCTGGAGGCAAAGATGAAGAAGCTAAGTAAAACAAAATGACACAAACCCAAGGCCACACCAATACAACCGCCCAAAGATAACTAGGAGAGCCACACCAATACAACCGGCCAAAGATAGCCAGGAGATTGTGGGACCCTAGAAAATGAGTAAGTTCAACTAAGATCCATAAAATGATAGAATAGTCACAGGTCCCCACGATTTCTAGTCTCATAAGTCGTGATGGCATAGTGTGGGAACTTTACAAGGTCTCCCAACCTTAAAAAAATGCAAAAAACTGAAAACAAAATCAATGAATGTAAAGAGGAAAGTGTGAGGATAAACTTAGACTAGACGGTTTCAAAGTCCAACAATTGAATCCTCCATAATCTCCACTTGAAATTCTAAAGGTAAAAGAGGTAAATTGGTAATTTTGGGGGGTTAAAAGTAATTTGGTATTCAAATGAACTATTTTTGACATTTTAAATTTTTTTTATTCAATTTTTTTTGCAAAGTGCCTAATAATCTTTAGGATAACTATTCTTGTGGATTTTTCACTAATAAGATTAATAGAAGTGTTGTTTTTTTCCTCTTTTCCATGTTGGTGAAGCATGGAGCTTCTTTGTGCAACATTTTTATCAAAGTTTCTTCATACAATACTTGAGGTACCCATTTTCTAACTAGCATATATAAATAGGTCCACTTAATTGTTGCACATCCATTATTAATCTTTATTATTTTTCCTTAGGATCCAACCCATCGAGTTGTGACCACTTAGCTATATTTTGATTTAATTGTTGTAACAAAGGTGGTAGAAGCCTACCAATCATGGGTGCCCTAGTTAAAACCCTTTTTGTCTTTTGGTGCATATGCTGAGTTTTTCTGATATGTTTGGGAGTTTCCAGAGTTCATTATGACAATGAGTTTGAACCATATGATTATTGGTCCTTGTTTTCTAGAATCCTTGTGACGACATTTATTTTAGATTTTGTTAGGCAGTGGTAGTTCACATACAACTACTTGCATACTAATATCTAATGCACAACTGAAACATTAATATCTTCAATCACAATTATTAATGCTTTGTAGCCATTTGCATCCATAGAATTTGCACTTTGAAATCATTATCCCTGGA
Source organism: Pseudotsuga menziesii (assembly GCA_001517045.1). Lineage (NCBI taxonomy): Eukaryota > Viridiplantae > Streptophyta > Pinopsida > Pinales > Pinaceae > Pseudotsuga > Pseudotsuga menziesii. The sequence continues at coordinate 23,367 of LPNX010585597.1, forward strand.
AGAGACAACCAATGAGTGTCCACCTCTTTCCCAACACCTTTTTTACATTTTTTTGCATAGGTTTGTTCCATGCACTTGGAACATAGTTACATGCCTTGCAACACTAATCTCTTCCACTATATTATGACATTCTTTTTCAGGATTTTCTAATGTGAAGAAGACAAATATCAAATATTCATAAAACAAGGGAGGGGGGTAAGAAGTCAGATTTTCAATGTCCATCATTGTAGTAGAAAGTTAGGTCGCCTTTGAACGAAGAACTTATGTCAACTCCATCTTCACAAATTGGGTTTGAGTATTGACCATAGAAACTAAACTGTGATCCAAAGTTTGTAACTCCTCTAGTTGGTTACTCTTCTAATCACTATGGAGCAACTTTCATTGTCATCTTCGTTGTTGACTTTAAATCATGTTCTACCTGTGGGTTTCCATTATTTCTCAAGTCACAAAATGTGTCATGCTTATGCTTAAAGGAAGTCCAAAGACTATGATAGTCATTCCTCAAATTCCTTGACTTTGCATGCCAACCTTCCCTCTTCTCAAGTGGTTCTCGCTAAACCATATCTAGTGTTGACTTGTGCCTATATGGAAAGGTCTCCATGACTTTCCTTCTAGTGGGTCTTGTAACATCCCCATTCATTCGTCCGACCAACGGGAGGGGACATTAACTAATTTCAACTTCTAAATTTTACCTAATGGCCATAATGCTAATTCATAACAATTAAAATGTGTGTGCAAATACATAAATAAAAACATACATTGGAAATAAACTCTATTCACACACACCTAACATGCATATACAATCATAATCATCACAAACATTAAATAAAAGCGTTGTACATTCATATACAAGAGAATAGTTATCTTTAAACAAAGAAGACCCAAGTAACTGGCTGTGTATGAGCGATTTTACACCCAACCATAGGCACTCTGTCGACATACATAATTTTTTGCTAATAGGCCACCCCCAAGTTGGGCTATGAGGTCACTAGGGTAAAGGAAACACCTAAATGCTTCTCTTTCTCATCCCACAACGCGTTCTGCTCTCTATGCTTCGGCAAAATATCATCCAGAGCTCTATAGGGATCTCAGTAATCCATCACAACCTTGGTACTCCTTCCAATTGCCCCACACAACACCAAGAGAGCATTTCCCTTCAATGATTCATAGTTCCGTCAGGAAATCCAACCTTTATAGTGCTTCCCAATGTGTGTAGTAAGAGTCCAACCTACTATATGTTATTAGAGAACCTCTTTCAACATTGAATCATGGCTCCTCAGGCATATGTGAGTAGAAAAAACCCAAGAGTAAAGGTCCCTAGATTTCCCAACCTCTATGCTAACCTACAACCATCTATTTTCCCTTAAATATGAAGTTTTGTCTTTAAATTCAAATTTCTAGGTGAAACATAGTTTAGTAATGGCCATGAACAACAATACGAAGCTCTACATAATGTAGATATGCATGAGAGAATGATAGAATGAGTCACAAGTGTTGATGTTGAAATACAACTGGCATAACTTCTGACCATAGAAGAAGGTACTTCCAAGAACTACAGAATTGACTTATGACAATTGAAAAAATTGTCACAAAAGTGCATTCAGCCCCATGCTTCAATAACTGCATGAGGCGAAATTTCTCACCAACCTCACAATGCATTAAATTATTGGAAATAGTCAAGAGAAGGTAATTGGCCAATTTAAAGCATGTGTCAATAATTAGATGATTTTTAAGGTTGTCATTTAGCAACGAAGGATTTAGTTTCCCATAGGCACCCTTTCCTCTTTCCCTCTAGTGGAATCATAACCCCTATAGTGCTCTTTACACAACCATATTGGACCATTTTATTATTTCTCCGTCATAAAAATTACATAGATTTTGAGTTAGAATGACATGTTAACCATTCGATCTAAATAAAAATATTTACATCACATATGCCTTATCATTCATCAGTTGGGCCTTGGCCTTGAGTTCCACACATGGAATCCATACTAGCATATTTACATCATTTACATTATTTTGATTTAATACATTTCAAGTCAAAATTGGGGGTTGTTTCAAGATTATGTACTACCCTAGTAATCTTTGGGTGGAATAACCACAAATCGATACCCATAAAAGAAAACCAATTAACTGAAGCAAGAAGCAATCTTTAATATTTACAAACAACTTTAAATAGACGAAGAAGTTACAAAATAACTTACCCGGTTCCTATAGTTGAAGAAGAAACCCTTGGCTTGTTTTTGCTCCAATCTTCTCACTCATATTTCTAATGGATAACTGAAAAGAGAGCAAAAACTAGCAAGCGATAATTATCATTGCAAAGATTAAAATAATGGATGAACTTGCAGAATTACACATTCATAATCAAATATTCATAAACAATAATTGATCAATTGATATGGACATAAAGGATAATTCTTTTATATAAAAGTAAACAACAAGATACAATAGAATGGTATTACCCGAGTCTCGCTGTGACACAATTCTGAAACTGAGATTATATGTATTCCACCTAGGTCTCCAAACACTCAACTTTCAATCTGAATATTCTTTTAATAAGTATTCCTAAGAGAATCCCTACAATTCTTTGACATAATAAAGCTCATAAAAAGGGTTATAAATATAATGTTCAAGATAGGGGATATGGAATTTTGCAAACACAGGACAAAGTGATTTTATGGAAACCGGTTTTAGTTGAATAACATGAGGGTAAGCTCTCTCCAATGCTAAATCTTCCAAAAGCTAATCAAAATAACTAAGACTAGGCTTTTCTTTCAATTGTACCTCTTTTATATTGATGGAGAGGTAGTTATGGAAGTTAGAGATGGTTATTTACAAGATTTGGGTAAATCCAAACGACTATAATTGAAACTTTTTCCTCTATAATAATGTTTTATTTTTATTTTTTACCCTCGCATAGACACATACACAAGCTAGCCAAAGACATGGCATGTATATGTGGGCTAGCCCACTGTAGAGTGCGTATGCCTTGGAAAACATAGTATTTTAGTAGTTTTCCAAGATAAATTGTTGTTCATGCATCACAAAGGATTAAGGAAGTCTACGAAAGAGGGAAAGGGATAAGATCATACCATCATAAGCATTAATGGGATAAATGTGACAAAATATGTTATAATAGGGGTGTTACAACACCCTCTGCCTTGGAATAACACTGTCCTCGATGTTTTCTCAAATTAGAACAAAAATGGCTATGCCTCTCTCATAGCATCCTCTAGCTCCCATGTCGCCTCATAGGGACCAAAGTGCTTCCATTTCACCTTTACCTATCCGATGGCTCAATTCCAGACCAATGTTACCTTCTTGTCTAGGATGCATATTTGCTCAGTTTGGAACTCTCGCTTGAGTTCCACCTAGATTAAATCCCAATCAATCACACGGTTAGGATCATGTGCATATTTCTTAAGTAAAGAAACATGAAAAATACTATGAGCTCTAGCGTTAGTAGGGAATGTAATTCTATATGCAACTGGCGCTATCCTTTCAAGCATTTCATATGGCCCATAATACCTTGGTGAAAACTTGGCACAACTTCCAAGCTTTGAGGACCTCTTCCTTGGCCTCACACTAGGATAAATATGATCCTCTTCGGTTAGGATCATGTGCATATTTTTAAATGGAATTGTTATTTATTCTAATATTGAAGAGGAGCATGAAGAACATATAAGAATGATTTTAAAATTGCATAGGGAGCATAAGTTGCATGCAAATCTAAGCAAACATTTTTTTTATTTATAAAATCAAATTCATTATTTGGGTCACATTATTTCAAAAAAGGGAATATCAAGGGATCCCGCAAAGATTGAAGCCATTATGAATTGGCCAACTCCAAGGCATGTTATAGATGTTACATCCTTTATAAATATATTTTAGATCGAGTATTGACTTGAGGTCTAGATACCATCAGATAAGAATCAAGGAAGAATATATTCACAAGACATCCTTTAGAAGAAGGTGCTGACCATTAAATGTCCCTGATAGGATATTGAATATTCAAAAGTTTTCATGTAAGAACATTTGTTATATTTATTACATTTTTAGAAAATAAAAAATCAGTTTTCATGTTATTTTGGAAAATACCCATATTGATATTTTTTTGTTAAATTATGGAAATAGAAACTTTTCTGAACAAATTACAAAAACATACGAATCACCACTTCGTAATTTAACAATGTACAATTGTTTCCCTAGGGATAATATTTCCAATGACTATAAGTATGTCCATATCTAATTCCTAGGAAAAAATTTATTGCCTTTGAAAATGATCAAATTTACCCAATTTCCATAGTTTTCATGTAGGTTCATTTAATTCTAAACGCTAACTTTAGACACCTATAGAAGACAATCTTCGAAGAACCAGAAAAAAGGTTTTCTATCAGCCTTGATAATACATATGACCGGGATTGCTCAACAATTACCAGTTCTTTGATTTAATGCTCCATTCACCTTTTATAAATGTATGGAATTTACTACTTTTAACCTTTTTCACTTTCTCCAGACTTATAAATGTTTGCAGTTCATGTATCTCACTTATCTTTGATTTAATGGAACATTACCATTATTGTTAGTCCTTCCATCCTTAGAAGGAATTTCTCAAAATCCTTGATGTCTCAGGGAGGTGATAGGGGTCAAGGGGGTTTTCCCCTTCTGTAGGGTCGAGGGTAGTGCCCTCGTTTTTTTGGTAAATAATTTGATTTCACACAATTTGGCACATGAAAATGGAATTGTTCTATGTTGACATGGTAGGGTGCTGGCATGTTAGATGGGTCCTACTTGTCACTCTGTGACCCGTCCATGTCACCTTCCACTAGTTTCCAAGTCACCATACCACCCGGCCTTTGGTGCAAATGCATCCCCGGTATCTTGTTACTGGAAGTGTTAATGGCTCACCACAAAAATGGTTTTGAAAATGTGGTAATCAAAGTCGTTGCTAGTTAAAATTGGAGGTGTAGGTAGGCGATATTCACCCAATGGCTCACCTACCTATCGTTGACCATTGTGTAAGTTGTTGATGCACTATGAGCCACAAGCATCGACCTCCCCTATTTCCTGACGGTCAAATATCCATTTGCCTTCGTACTCCGTCACATACAGTCACCCGTGCATAGGCCCGATGTGGTGGGCCTACATCTTACCTCCTTCCTACATGGATCCTCCATGTCATGCCTCCTGCCTACATGGATCCTCTACAACACTCATCCACGTGGCACACTTGGGCCCACTTTAAAATTACCAAATTTTTAAAATTGTAGGAAATTTTAATCCGACAATAAGGGGATTATTTTGAAATTAATTCAAGACTACTCTTGGTCCCTTATCCATCACTTAACAGAACATGATTTCCATAGAACCATTTCCTGCTTCTCCTTGTAAGTGTGGATTTTCGACCCATACAGCTTCGATGTCACAACCAAAAGATTTGATACCACTCTATAATGTTCCCATCCATCCATACGACTAATGGGATGGGACATTAACTGATTCGGCTTCCAAATTTCACCCAATGGCCATAATATGAATTCATGACAATTAAAATGCATGTGTATATACATAAATAAAAACATACAATGGAAATAAACTCTATCCACACACACCTAGCATGCTTATACAAGCATAATCATCACATACACCAAATAATAACGCTGTACATACATATACAAGAGAATACTTATATTTAAACAAAGGAGATCCAATCAATTGGTTGTGTAAGAGCGATTTTACACCCAACCATAGCACTATGTCCAACATATACTATTTATGTTAAGAGGCCATCCCCAAGCTATTCTATGAGGCCACTAAGTTGAAGGAAACACCTACAATCTTCTCTCTCTTAACCCACAATCCGTTTTGATATCTATGCCTAGCCAAAAGATCATCCAAAGCTCTGAAGGGATCTCACTAAGCCATCACAGCCATGTCACTCCTTCCAACTAACCCACACAACATAAGGAGGGCATTTCCCTTCATTGATCCATAGTTCCCTAAGGAAATCCAACCTTTACAATGCTTACCACTGTGTGCAATAAGAGTACAACCTGTTGTATTCTATTGGAGAACCTCCTGTAACATTAATACTTGGATTCTCAATGTAGAAATAATAGCTCCAATGCTATGAGAAATGATGCTAAGAAGAAGCATAGAAAATAGATCTTGCTACCAGGATAATTATCACAAGCATACACAGGAAAAATAGAGAGAAGAAAAGAGACTGAATCACATGAATGAAGAGATGAATATTGGAGTGTATCCTTCCATTAATTAATGATGAATAATAATGTACATAAATAGTACATCCCTTATAGGAAAAAATGAGTTTTATGGAGACAACTCATAAGGCTCAAAAACGTCGATTTACCAAAATATAATAAACCCCCATAGGTGGCTAAATCACTTCCCAAATTAGTCAAGGACCTCACGAATTAGCAAAAGCATGAGTGAGTTGTCACGAGTGATGGAAAAACATGTTAATCCTGGAAAATGGAGAGAAAGTAATGAAGGATGGGTTGGCAACAAAAGATACCAATTTCCTAGTAACTTTAGCTTTACCTTATCTACAGAAAAGTTGTATAAAGCATACTAAAGTAGAATCTGTAGTAAAGCACAGGTACTAATTCTAGATGTCCATAAAGTGGTCAAGATCAATCCAGAATCAGAAATAAAGCATTCCTGGGGTATAGATGGCATGTGTTGACTTTAAGGTGCAAGTGGATGCCAACTAATTAGCTAGTGGGTAGTAATTTAATCAAATAATGATTAAACATTTTATCCTAAGTTATGAGTGGGTTTAATAATATTCCAAGACTCAAGCATTTGTGAGTAGAAAAAATCCAAGGGCAAAAGTTCCTAGCTTTCCCAACCTCTGTGTTCACCTACATCCATCTATTTTCCCTTTAAATATGCAACTTTATCTCTAAATTTGAATTTATGGGTTAAACGAAGTCTAGTAATGATATCAACAAAAATAGGAAGCTCTACATAGTGTAGATATACATGAGAGAATGATAAAATGAGTGTTGATTGTGAAAAGACAACTAACATAGCTTCTGACCATAAAAGAAAAGATTTCTGAGAATTGCATAATTGACTTCTAACAATTGGCAAGATTGTAACAAAAGTGAATTTACCCCCATGCTTCAATAATTGCACGAGGTGACTTTTCCCACCAACCTCACACATGCATTCAATGGTTGGAAATAGTCAAAAGAAGGTAATTGGCCTATTAAAGCACATGTAAACAATTAGATGCGTTCTAAGATTGCCACTTGGCAAGAAAGGATTTAGTTTCCCATAGGATTCCTTTCCTCTTACCATATGGTGGAATCGTAGCCCCTCTAGTAGTGCTATTTATAGTGTATTTACACAACGATTTTGAGCCATTTTACTATTTCTCCAACTAAATAATTACATATATTTCAATTTAGAATGGCATTCCACCATCTTGCTCCAAATAAAAATATTTACATCACACATGCCTAGTCATTCACTAATTGGGCCTTATCCTTGAGCTCCACACTAGGATTCCATGCTAGTATATTTACATCATTTACATAATTTTGATTAAATACATTTCAAGTAAAAATTGGGGGTATTACAGGTCTTCTGTCATTGACTTCAACTCATTATTTAGAGAAAGAAATAGAATCAATAACATAAATGGGAATACTTTTATCATTGGCAAGTTAACTTGCATTCAACATATTACACGTTATTTTTGGTCATCGAGTGAGTGGTTTCTCTCTGTTTGATAATAAGACATATATTCACATAGTGAGATTCTTGTTTTACCTTAGATTCCATTTTCATCATTGGTGGGATTCCTCACCTTCGTTGATGGTTGTCATTAGTAGTCATCACTTGGAGGGTCTTTGTCACGTGATATTTACAACTGGTGCATGTGACAAACATAATTGGTGGTGTGCTCATTCAAATCTCTGTTTGAGACCCTTTTCACCTAAATCATGTTCCCGATTCATACTCATGTTGATTGATGGGGGATTCCCTAATGTCATACTCCAAATGATTCTCATCTTATCAACACCAATGCATTTGTTTTAGGATTAGGATTTATATTCCTTCTTAGTACCTTAGAGATTGTAATCAACAGTGGCAGGTTCCCTCGTTGTGGATAGTGGGAATCCATTAATGTCGCTTGCTTGATATATTCTAATAAGTGTTCAACATCAGATCATTTATTCACACTTGTTGTATTTTATTGGTGTACCTTGACACCAAATATCATCATTGATGGGTTGTCTTTAGTTTGTTAATAATATTCATCAATAACTGGTAATCAAATGGTTTCTCCCATGTTTGACTTCATATCATTTATCCACATAGTGTAGATTTGTACACATTGAAGGATTTGGATTTGAAGACATTAGGCATCTCCTCTTTGTTTCTATCTAAGTTGCACAAGACTGTACCACACATTTATGACATTGGTACTTTCTGAGAGATTGAATTTCTTATTACATCCATTATTAGGCATTCTCAACTATATACTGAGGCATAAATCCACATTATATATGTTTATGGATATGATTTATATTTGACATGGATCCACCATCTATTGTTTTCATGGCCATGGTTTTGCTTTTTAGATGGATATGTAGTGTACTTGATTCGACCATCTTCTTGTTTCCATTGGAGCATGGGTATGCTTGGCTTAGGGAAGAGAGTAATATGTTACTTTGGTTTTTGTTTTTAGATGCTTTCATGATCCAACCTTTGTGCACTTCACTTGGGTCTGCTCTTCAACCTTGCACTTTATTAAATTGTTTGTGTGTAATCAATTGCTATTCTCACCTCAAACATTAGGGGGATTCTATTACACCATTACCAGGTTCACCATTGCCTAAAAGTGTTAATATCCCTCTAAACCATGAGAAGTAATGCAATTTATTCTAAAAAACAATTTGCATTGGATCCAGACGTGTTTCCCTTTAGCAACATGTGGGGGTCCTACATTCTTTCCTTTAGCAACATGCAAGGGCATCTTAACAAGTGCACACAAATGATATAAGATCTGATAATTAAGTGGCCCTTAGAAGTTTTTGCATTCTTCATGGTTAAGACCTGCACCAACCACCTTAATTATTCCTCTCAAGTATAAAAGAAAACTTAAAGGCTGGGAAAGGAAACCTCATGATCATCATACTTGCACGTTAGAGAAATTGTGCATGTGTTTTCCTTGGGTTTATACATCTCTTCTTTGATTAGAGACCCCTATTTTTATGTATTTCCTTCCCAATATCAAGCTAGGATTTCCATTCCATGAATGATCCTTCACTTTTGAAGAGGTAAAGTTTTCAAAAATTGGTTGGTTGGTAGTGGCTTGGGATGGAGGAAACCATGGTTCGGTGAAGGAGGAAACAAAACAAGTTACTATGTATATTTTGTGTTTATTGTTATCTCTTTAAGTATTATAATGTCTCTCTTCTTACCCCTCACAAATATATGTGTATGTGTGTGTGTGTGTGTGTGTGTGTGTGTGTGTGTGTGTGTGTGTGTTAACTCTTATTTGTATTTATTTGAAATTTTGGGAGGATTAGCCCTAACTCAAGGGGTAGTTACTTGGGTAGTTATGAGATTGATATTTGCATTAATTATTGCGATTATAAGTTAGAAAGGATCGAGAAAGGTATTTTGTGTTTTGATATGTACAAGTCTTGAGCCCGAGTGCTTAGGAACACAAGGTTTAGATTAGCAAGACACATTGAGAAGGCTCACCATCTATCTCCTTAGCATTTTTTCCTTGTTTGGGGGGGTATTTATCCTCTGCATTATGGTTACTCAAGTTTTGTTTCTACTAGGGAGGGGGGGTTGCTCACTTGTCCTTGCTATTGGTTTTGCTTGTCCTTAAATTTATTCTTCCCCTGATTTTGAGGATTCCGGGGATTGGCAATGTTCAACTGCTTAAACTATTGACTTTGTTGTGCGAAAGAGGGTTGTACTAAATTGATCCCCATGTGAGGCATGGGGGAAGAAACATAAGGACACAAAAATGGGTAATAAGGATTATACCCCTGTTGTGGGATATATGCATTTTGGGCTCCATATGATGTGGATGTAGGAACTGGTTGTGCCATTTGGTTGAGTTGTTGGAATTGCTTGAATTGACTACGGTAAGTAGGACTGCAGGGCCCATACTGTAGCTATCCAAACATAGGATTTGGAATAGTAGTAGGGGGTGCTGACATGGGAGGGATGGGTGGGTACTGTATTGCCATGGTGGGTGGCATAGAATTCGATTGAGGGGGGACTTTTCCCTATTGGGAAATGGACCCAATAAGCCCATCCGTTGAATGTGATGAACTCGTATGGGGGATCAAAAGAGAGATGTCGTGGGGCATAAGGTAGGATGGTGTACAAGTACCTTGATAGTGCATAAATAAGATCAAAGTGTTGGGCCTTCAATATGGCCTCTTCCTCAGTTTGAGGCAATGAGGTTGCCACATCCTTTGATATAGTAAGTTAGAGGGAGTTAATGAACCAATCCAAAAAGAATGAAGGTTGAATATCTATTTTGCACATTGTGCATCATCTACGCCACTCATGAATGTGATCCACTATGTGGGTATAAGTATTATACCGAAATTCGATGAGAATCTTGAGACCTATATTGTGGCATATGCGAAGTTGAAAGCAAGAGAGAAATGAGGTGGAAATCATCCCAAAGGTGGTATGGTATGCCCTCAGTAAAATCACATACCATTTGGCAGTTGTCCATGGAAGGGTTCATTGGAAGAGGTGAAGACTCACTGAGTCATCCACTATGTTATTCGAGGAACACCATAAGTGGAAAGACATAACATGGTTAGTGAGATCATCTCCTTGTTTCCATTCAAACTTAGGGGTGTCTAAGGGTAGCTTATCAGGCATATCAGGCCATGTTGAATAATGAGCTACGGGGTCATTGGTTAACTTAGTTAAATCACAAAGATTTAAGCTAGCCATGAAAGGTGAGTTTGTATTATTTGTCGCCATTGCATGTTGTGTATTGTTTCCTCAAGAAGGAGAATGGGGGATATGTGGCAATGATTTTTGTCTTTGATGTGAAGAAGAGGATGCTATGTGGCCTCCTCTCGAAGAGGGAGAATAAGGGGGGGTATTTCCTTTATGGGGTGAAAATAAAGGGATGCCTCTTCTATAAGGGGACAAATCAAAAGGATCAAAATTCTATCCAAGGGGATAAAATGAATCAAGCAAGGAGAAATCTTGCCTAGAGGATCCAATCAATGTTGAATGGGAGGGGGCCTTGCTAGAGTATCTCCCTCATGAACCACATGGAGAGAGTGGAAAAATACCCCTTGAGAGAGGGAATAGGAATTGCAGTCTACAGGACTACCTTAGGGGGGTTTGTTCCTCAATGGTGGAAGTTTAATGTGACAATTGATAGTGATGTTGGGAATAAACACAATTGAACAAATGAAAAAAATGCCAATTACAACAAATGCAAAATGGTGCAAAAGTGAGTGATATGTGATATGTCGGTTTAGTGAAAATGATCCCATGTGTAGGTTGTTTTTAATACAAGTTATGTGAACTTGTATTAAAAAAATTTAAATTCCCTAAATGTTTAACATCCTTCCTATCAAAAGTAACTGAGCCTTCCAAAAGCACAACTGCTTGTGACAATAAGATCCACACAATGATTGACTAGTGAAGGTAACAAAGAGTTAGTTATATTGACAATGGGGCTATGTTCCAAAAAGGATGGAAACACTTTCCAATGACAATATCTGACTTCAGGATTCAATTGCATTCACAATTTATACTTAGCGATATCCTAAGTTTGGCCTCTAAGATACTTGTGTCAATTGTGGATAAGTGGTTCGGCCTAAGTGATATAGCTTTGTCCCCGTACAAAGAGTTGAGTGGCTCTTAAGGGGGAGCAGGGCAACTATACCTTAGATTTCATTTTCTGGGGCATTGTGCCTTCTTATCTTAGTTGTATTTTGATACTTGTTAATAGCAAGATTTGATAGTACCCTTTAAGTCAACAATGTCATGTTTCAAAATCCTAATGAAACTAGATTGGTGGGTATTGTTTGGATTCCTAGCCCCATCAATCCTACCTAACTAGAATATTGTTTGTGACCTCCCGTGGAAGATTTTAGTTTGTTGGATATGTTACAAATGTTGATTTTAAGGGTTCAATGTTGATTAAGGTGTGTAAGGGAGGTATTTCACAATTCCATTCCTTTATAATTCACCAAGATTACTAGTAATACGAGGTGAAGAGGATATCAAATTGGAAGAGCTTTTAGGTCTTTTAGTGTGTACTAGTGATGCAAACACACGTGAGATAAACAAATTGAATGTTGCAACTAATTAAAGAGATTAAGCAAATGCAAATGCAAATGGATATTTAACTTTAACTCTAAAATATGCTAATGGTGCTTGCAAACAAAATTGTTAATGAAATAAAAGTGTGCAATGGAGGTATTTCACACTTCTCCCCCTTTTTTTGATTCACCAAGTCACATGAAGTGTGAGGTGAAGAGAATGCTTCAGGAGATTAGAGTCTTTAGGTCCTTGCATATGTGCAAAAATGGATTACACTACTCTAACAAAACACATGTAAAGTAAGCAAAGAGCATAAGATCTCTTGAATACTAGTGACAAAAATGAGGTTTGTTGAAAGCCTCAAAGTTGGTTATCTAGGTAGATTTTGAGGGAAGACCCCTTAACTTCCTAATTTTATGCTAAGAGGGCTAATTACTAAAAAAAACTATTACAAGTTATTTAATTACGGTTCATTAATTAGTAGTCATTAGGGATGCAAGGTTGTGAAAACTAGATAAAAAGTGAATAAAAAGAGACAATAGCGCACAAAATACCGAGACAAATGTACAATAGCATGGAAAAAACAAACATAAACATGTAGTAGCGTGATTACAACACAACAAGGCTGCACAAACAATGACCAAATTATTACGCTGGCGAGGGTCTGATAAACTACGTGACTGTCGAAGGAAATTGTGTGTGGGTAGTGCGCACAGGGCATTGAGATCCGCGTTACTGTGTAAGCAACTATTACAGCCAAAAGGTGGCTGGATTATGGGAATTAAGGGTATGAAACTCTTCTCCCGCATAGGACAATAACCTAGAAATTAGCTATCTATAAAATAACAATCCAATTAAGAAGAAATGAACAAAATTGAAGTGGAGTCACCATAAATACTGTTGTAGGAAATTATGCACAAAGTTGTGCAACCTCTCCCACTCTAGGTGAAATCCTTTGAGGTTGTTGACAAGGCCCAATATTGTGTTACTAAAAGCAAATGCAGTGACTCCAAATTGATCCTGCAAGCTTTTTATTAGTAAAACAAAACAAAAGAAAAACAAAAATAACTTGAAATAAACAAAGGGAATGAGGAAATGCAAACCACAACAAGAAGCCAACATGCCAGAACCAATTTATATTGCCCAATGGTCAAGCAAATACATGTACTGTTACCTAGGAGGCATGGGATTCAAAGGAAAGCCATTAGGGAGGTCTATTTTGTCTACACTAAATGCTAAATAACTTGAAGAACAAATGGGAGAAACACTTGCCCCTTGGATCGAGGTGGTAAGAGAGCTTGCATAATGCTAATAGGTATGGGAGGAGGCTAATATTAAGAATCTCAACACAGTTCTAACATCATAACCTTGCTCTAAATTTATCTATTAAGATGCATGCCCATGGCATCCTTTTATAGGCCATGAGGTTTCCAAGAAAGAACTAGATTCAAGTGTGAACCCCATAACCTCATGAACTATCTCCAAGGTACACAAATGAGTCTATTCATTGCTCCCCCATCATATAAAGAGACAAGTTTTAATTTTTGTTGGTGAGGAGCCTTCATGAGTCTTCAATGCGCAATGGGTAGCTGAGATCCTACCATTTTGAAAATTACACGGATATCGAAGGGGAATCCATGACAGGCTCATGAGGGAACAAAACTATTAATATGTGCAATAGCGCAAGTGAACAAATATTTAGCCACATGACCTTTCTTTTTTACTGTTTTTGGCCTTTTTGACTCCCATTGCTTTCAGGATCTTGATGAGGATGTCTTCGGTGGGCTGCATGCTATATGTTGGTGACTCCTTACTGTAAGAATGGCTAAAATGGCACATTTGTCTGAAATTTAAGTATTAACTAGAAAATCTTGAAAAGTTCAAAAGAATGCTTGGATTCATGAACACCCCTTCAGATTAAGGGGGAAATTTAAAAACCTTATCCCTAGGGTTAGGGTTTTTGTGAATATTGTAAATATATTTTAGTTACAAATGTGAGGAGTGACGTACGCCTTGGCATATAAAAGCCCAAAGGTCACCTCACTTATTATATAAATAAGCTATTCAACATATATAAAATCATTAATGACTAGATTTATTCCACAACAAGTCCAATATTTAAATATACTAATTAATGAAAACAAAAGCACCTAAATGTTTTTATCTTCAAAGCAAAGTATGTTCTCATATTTTGGTGCACAAACTTGCGTGAAACATTTGGTGACATATAAGTAATGGATTCAATCAAGAAGGAAAACGAAGCTTAATGGATCATTGTTTATTTATCTAGCAAGCACAATTTTGTCTTCTATTGCTATAATTTTCAAAATCTCTTCAAAAAACATTAGTGAAAATTCAATGGCTTCATTTTTCAAGAATTGAAAAAATTGTCCAATGCAACCCAACATCCTAAAGATTTTGATCCAAAATAGACCACTCTATAATTTGTCATCTATTTGGGTGATTTCTAGGTGTAAAGATTGGATGAATTAGCTTGCAGGGCCCATTTTAGGGGCATGTCTTACTTTTCAAATTTGGGGTTAAAAACTCTCTAAAACCTTCCATAGCCATTTTGAGGTCTTAAACGACATTTTTTTTTGTTCAAACCATACAAAGAGACAAACATTCCATATTCTACACACATAGACCTCTCTAACAATGTGAGAATCACCTCAATTAGAGTCTATATGAGGAAGTTATACCTCCCAGTAGTTGACCTATCCAGTTGACCACCATGGTACTAAGTGGATTCCACGTCAACTCTTGTTTCCCACACATGCAAAGCTTGTTACCTGCGGACTTTGAAGAACATTCTAGAAGGTCCAAAACCATAACCTTAATTGGGAGTTGGGGCATGCAAAAAACCCTTAAAACTAACCCTATATGACTATCAGGCTATGTTAAATATAGGTCGCAAGGAAAAGGAGGGGTTCCATTCTTTTGATGTTATGTATTGTTCCATAGTTGAGCAATAATATGAGAGCGGATAGTAGAGCATAATAGAGGAAGTAATATATAATGTAGTAGCCTTTTTGGTCGTAGAGTCATAGGCAACTCCATAGAGAGTACCACTTTCTTTGTATTTGTATTGCATATTGGAGAAGAAAAGAGCAAGGCATAGTCCTCCTTTCTAAGCTTGGCTTTTCCTCATAGTGGGTTTTCCTGGGGTAAATCTTGTGTTGATTGTGTATTTCTTTACTCTAGTTATTTTCCTTTCAGTCCCATCTCAATTATTTAATAAGCGAATAAAATGAACTAAGTTGTAAGACCCGTTGTGATGACAATTTACATATCAAATTTCATCTTCTCCCTTTCCATAATGTGTCTACCCTCGATTGCCTTTTGCATCATTCTTTCCCAATTTTGGAGTATGCTAGTTATTGTGTGTCTTATTCTTATTTCTATCATTGTTATAGTCAAAATATACATTCATGGTTTCATGGTGAATTGACTTGACCATAGGCTGAGCGACTATGGATAACTAGAGATCAATAATTAATTTATCTTGAAATCACCATACTATGAGATCATAAGGTAGTTTTTTTTCCTCTTAGGGACTCACAAATCATTGTAGGATTTTATGGGCTATCAGGATTAGAGGTGTCTATCCCACTTCTTTTGAGACATGATTTCCTTATGCCACCATCTTGATTGAAGCAAATTTTCCAGATTGACTTGTGTTAGGTTGATTAATTTTGACTTTTAACCAATCTCAAGCAATAAGATACTGCATGACCAACTTACTCACACAATCAACAAGTGCATTAGCCAATACAAATCCCTTGAACTCACGACCATACTAGAGTTTTTTCTAGCTTCAAATGGTGAGATATGTCCAGTTATTTCCCGCTTCAAATGGTAGGAGAAATGTCCCAAGGTAGTGTGAATTCGTAGCTTTAGTGCAAATCTCTTCCTCTTGAGCTTCTATTTGGTTCTTGTTCAACATAATAATGTTGGAGTTTTTAGTGTTAAACCTAGCTTTGTATATTGTATTTTGTTGAAATGTGTTTGCATCCATAATGTAATCTCTTCAACGTATTTTTTACAATCCCATAATAATAATAATAATAATAATGCAAAAAGCTACAAAGCAACCAATTCCCTGCATAAAATGAAGCAGTATTATTTACACGTCGCAACAACTTGGTGTCCAAAGCCGAAGTGGTAGACGTTAACTTACCGATAAAGCAGTATTGTCCAAACCTAGCAACAAATCGATGCACAAAGACATAAGCAGCGTCGTGTTAAACGTTAACTTGCCGAATTGTCCGATGCACAAAGGCATAAGCAGAGTCGTGTTAAACATGAACCTACTGAATGCTATCGGATAATGCTCTGAATCTTGATGATAAGTCTCCCAAAAGAAGATTTCATGGGAATGGAATTGGCTCCAAGCTAGACAAAAGTGGATTGTCGTCATTGTATGTAGGCATGATCTGTTGAAGAGTGTAATCTCACTCGTAGTTAGTTAGTGAGTTAGGTCACTCACGGTATTTACTCACCTATGGTTTTCACCCATAGTATTGTTGTTTTGTATTTACTATTTAATCTATTCTTAATAATGAGAAGGTAGTCAATCTGCCCATAGTGCTTCTGTTGCTCCATTGTTTTCTTTTACATAGTATCAGAGCTTACGGACTGATCCGTCCATTGTTGGGGTAATCCTTTTCACAAAGTGGAAAGCACTCTCACTCGGAAACCATTTTGAAAGTGGCCTATAAAGCTACGACACTTTATTTTCTTTTATTTTCCAGATCTGATTTTTTTGGCTTATTTTTGTTTATTTATTTTTCTTCACTAACCCTAAAAAAACAAAAAAACAAAGATCTCTTTTCTTTGTTAGCTCTGCTGCCTCTGACGCATGCATTCTCAAGGCGGCCGCTTTGAACACAACAGCTCTGATTTGCACAAGAGATGATCCAAAGTTGCATGTAAAGACTGAAACGCTCCAACTGCAGGTTTGCTCCAGTTCACGTGCAAGTCTTCCTAGCGGCTGCCCAAGCTCTTCAGATCTGATCTGCACTGTCTAGATCTGCATTCAACAGACTAAAAAACGTGGACAAGACCTCGCTGGAGTTTTATTCTGCAAATTGCATGGTGGAAAAATCAAAACGATCTCAGTGTTGGAGCGTGACTTTTATTCTAGTTTTCACATTTAGATCCGCATCTACACTAGATTCGTGAAAATCATTGGTTCTATTCAGATTTGAACTTAGTTTTGATTGACAGGAGGCAAAAACAAGTGGAGGTGCCTTGAGTAAGTAACCGGTTCCATTCCACTCAGCAAGAAATCACATGAGTGCATTTGATATCAGGTGTGCATTTTTTCTAAGTTACTTGGCACGCTATTCTTCTTTTTTATTATTCCGGATCGCAGGCTCCAGTGCTTGGCAATTTAAGATCTAAACTCCCAATTGCACAGACACTGTTGGCTGCTGTTGCCTTCACGCAAATTCCTTGCGAGTTTCGAGTTGCTGTCGAGTTCCCTGTTGGTGACGTCAGCGCTAGCAAAAGCTTGTCTAGACTACGTTGTAGCGCTTCCACTCCAGAGGAGTTTGTGGACCACGAGTTCGCGGAGCTTTCTCCATTGCAGAAGGAAGCCATGCTCTATTTTGTCCAATTAAAAAAAAAAACCTAGAGAGCTCACCGCCTGATCATCCAATCTTATTATTGTTGGAGGTTGTGATCTAGAAAAGAAGATCTATTCTTGAAAATGGTGCTACCAGAAGTAGGTCCAGAGAAATTTGAAAAGGTAAGAAATATCTTAACACCACAAGGTTTATGCCAGAGCTTTAATGGAGATGAGTATGATGTATGGGCAATCAAAGTAATTAATGTGTTAAAATTACAAGATTTGTGGCACTTCATAGTTGAAGAGGATCCCATTGATTCAGAAAAGTTTAATGCTTTGACAGAATTCGAAAAAGAAAGAAGGCAAGTTGTTGCCTTATGTCTCATACAAGACAATATAGACTATTCCTTATTTCATTACATCGTAGAAGCTGGTACTCCAAAGAGAGCATGGGATACACTAAAAGAAGTCTTTAGTGAGGAACCAACTGTAGTGGAATGCCACACTGAAGTGGAAGACAGTCAAGATGACTGTGTCTATGAGGCAGCCACTGATGATGTGATCCCAACAAATATTGTTGATATTGTTGTGTTTGTTGATGACACTGAAAACAAACCTGCTAATGTAGCAGTAATCAATGATGTGAGTGATAGTAAAGCATTGCATACACTTAATTTGAATGATTGTGTAACGTGTAAATCTTTACGCAAGTAGAAATCAAGGGTGCAATACCCAGGTCCATGCTTCAAACCCTGAAACTGATGAAAGTAAATATCCAAGAGGCCATATCTTGGCATCAAGCAATTATAAGATGTGTAAGAAGAACGTAGGGAATGGAATAGAAGAAAGCATATTACACCAATGGGAGAGAGCCTTGGGGGATCAATATGAAAAGGTATAAACAAAAAGTACAACTTAAGTACCTCTTCCAGAATCTAGTCAACCCTGAGTTAAACAGTTTAAAATATGGCTTCCAAAATTTCTAGGAGAAGTATCCAAATGACTACATGAAGGGGAGTGGTACCTTCTTTCTTCTCTTAAAGGCGATTTTAGAGCAACCTGTGGCATGAATCTGGACCATGTTTCGATTGGCTACTTTAAGCTCAGTGATTTCATATGTTCGATGCCAGGCCTCTTCAGGAAGAAGATTGTTCCCATTGGAAGGGGCCTTGCCACACACATGGTTCTTATTGAATCACTTCCAAAGGTAGTAATACACCATTCCATATTGATTGCTCATTAGCAACATCAATGACAAAATATTGGGAGTAACTCCTTCATAGATAAAGGATGCTCTTATGCAGCTGCGGTAGTAGTAGGATCTACTATATGTCATGATAGGAAACCACCACACTCTACTACTTCCATATAGGCAGTTACTGATCATGTTCCATCAACTGATTCCTATGAAAAGGCCACTTTAAATCTTGCACATGCCTGTAACAAACCCAATTTTGCCGATCATCAACCTATTTCTACAAACAAATTTCCAGTCGGGACTGACTAAGGCGCCTGTTATATGAAGAAATTGATCCTAGATCTAGTAAGGATGTGAATGGTTTCTTATGCCTTTGCAATGGAGACACATGGCCACCTATCTTCACTTCACTCATTAAAGGTATGGAAAATATCAGAAACAATCAAGTTCAATAGGATTTCACGTTGTCGACCTCAGAGTTCAACCTTCTTTGCAATTGACCTCCAACTCAAGCTTTGAAGTTGTGACTGGTGTCTTGTCTTTCACACTATTTTCTCAGGAGCATCGACACGAAGAGATCCCATATCTTGAGTCTAAGTGTGGAAGGAGTGCCTTGTCCACCAAGTTGAGCCGCTCGAATTTGGCTTGGAAAACTTGACGAATAGGCGACCCAGTGAGTCGGCGTGTTTACCTCACTCTAAAGTTGCATAACCTTGGACTGGAGGTTTCCCATGTCAAAGATCACGGTTTTTATGTATTTATCAGTTGAATACCACCCTTCTTGAAACGACCGTGGAATTTTTTTTAGAATGCGGCTAAATCGATCACTCTGTTGAGACTGGAAATCCATTCGATGATGATCAGTTTTCCCTTTGTCGATGGGTATGCAGACATTCGTGACAGGCTCTTTCGAGCGTTTTACTGAGAAAGTTTAAAATTCGCGTCATTACACCTTATTGCAAGTAGAAGAAGCATTTATGAGAATGATGCAATGTGCGACAAATATAGTATGGGCAATTGGCAACGCTCTCATCGGAAGATTATCTGGCAACAAAATTTACTATGGAAAATTGGCCACGCTCAGCTACTCACCCATGAAAATTTGTTATAGTGTTATGTTGTATTAAATACTATAGACACGTGGAATTTTTATATTTTAGGTTTAAAAAATATTTTTTATTATTTTAAATTTTGATAATTATAAATAGTCCTTTAAAGATTTATGCTCCTGTTACCACCTAAGTTGTACTTAGTGGTTTTCTATCAAGTGAGCCTGGTGAACCGGACAAGGATAACTTGTTCGGACTTCAGAGAGCCTTCAGTCTTG
>LPNX010585597.1:45307-56684 GCA_001517045.1 Pseudotsuga menziesii
TAGCAGGACAAGATCCCAAGGAAAGCTTGGTTCCCTTTCGTCGATTTAGCTAGTTTAATTTTGTTAATTTTTTGAGATAAAGTAGGCTGACCCAAAGGCACTCTTAAAGTGCTTTGGGGAATTTTTTATTCTAATTCATTCGCTGTCATTTAGCAAGTCTGACAGAGGAGAAAATAAGCTGCTGTCCAAAGTGCCTTTTGGAGCGCTCAAATCCCCCCAGGGGGCTCTCTTTCATCACATAATTTGTAATTGTTTTGCATAAACTGTAATATCTTGGTTTCAGCTTGTATAAGGACCAAGAAAGCTCTGTTTTATCAGTGCTTTGATATTGTAACCTCTATAATAAAATCATCCTTTGAATAGGCTCTTTCGAGCCCTTTCCCCATCCCCCTGGGGGGATTCACGTCGGTGCCTTTTTCGTCTTTTCTGCTTATTTCCTTTTACTAGAATTTATCTGATTGATAGGGTAGTATATTTGATCTTGTTTTTTAATTCCATATTCCATATCTCATTTTCAAAAGTAATCATAATACTTACCCCACGATTTCCCGAGTGACCCGCAAGGGGAAAGAGATTCGTGGTAGGATTAATCAGAAAACCGCTTTTGTGTAGTTGTGTTATTTTCTCATCTTTTGTTTATCAGCATTTTAAAATTAACCCCTCCTTGATTCCCCGATTGAGATCCACTTGGATCGAAAGAGGTTCTTGGAGGCTTTTCTTTTAAGCAAGAACACATCTTTTAAAACTTATTAAAATTTACAAGACTCCAGTGTGTATGCTCTGCACTTGGCTGCGGTTCGTCCGATCAATCAAGCTGTATCACAAGCACTTGGGTGACTAGCATAATTAGGACTCACCTTCCCCAATTAACAAACCATCAGGTGAAAATCCAACACCTCGATCAAACCTTTACGGTGGCAAAATACCCAAAGGAAGCGGGAACCTACTGAAAAGTGACCTCGGGGCGCCGATCTCTGTCACACCCTAACGGGTGTGTTACGAACATAGCCCCAGAGACTCCATTTCAGCCCACATATTCCTTGTGGGTAGCTGTATAGGCTTTGTTTTGGACATACTCCAAGTACTCTCGGGTATATCTGGAGTCCCTCTTTAGCCTAATTTAATCAATTCATACTTCATTTTTAACTTAAAACATACCAAGATGCAATCGCAAAACATTTATTCCAAACACATGCAAGCACACTGATCTCTTTTGACTCCATTATTAAGGCACTGGTCTTTTTTGCTTCATATTTATATTGTGTATCAACCTTGTGCTTTCGTGTGTATCTTCGTATCTTATCATCTTGATTGTTTATAGTTAAAGTATTCAAACTCCTAAAATAACTGATTCAGTACAACATCATTACACTAAGAAATCATCCTTAGTAACTTAATAGGGTCTACCCCCCTTGGCTTCGTTAGGAGTTGAGCCTAAACGGAGGAGTCAAGAACAAGGTGACAGCCTTGACTCGAGACTTGCCCCCAAGGACACACCGAGTGGCTTGAAGATTTCTGCCACGTGATCCAGGTGTGTGAAAAGGCGGCAACAGCTCCATCCAAAATGTAATACATCAATTAGAACATAAAAATATTGTATTTTAGAAATTATAAAATTTACAAACTAAAAGCAATCAATTAAGTTTAGCTATCTAGCAATTAGTAAATTAGCATATCCCTACTTTAGCCACGAATAATAATAATAATAGTCACATTTAACTCATTACATAGTTAACCAAAATGTTCTATACCTTAAGTCTTTAAAAACATTAATTTAAATAGATGCATACTAAGAAGGAAGTCATTCTATTTTATTGTTACTTATGAATTTTGTAATGCATACTAATAAGCCCCGAGGGTTAGCTCAATTGGTAAGACGTGCGCACACTTTCTCGGTTGGGGGAGAGGTCACGGGTTCGAGCCTTGAGTCCTTTGGAGTTAGGCTTTCTGCGAGGATAGCCGACAGTTTTCCCGTGGATTTACCTTTGGTTCAATCTTTTTTCCTACTTTACCTTTGATTCAATAGAATAGCAAGGAACTGTTTTTTTCATCTAAAAAAAAACCTATCTTTTATGAAATGTGAATATAACTTTCTTAAAAAAAAAACATATTAAAAATATCAACAAAGTCATTTTCAACTATTCCAAAATTTAATTAATAAACTTCATTTATTTAATCGTAAATATTACACAAATTTCAATACCTTGAATTTTTTAAAACCTATCCTTTATGAAATTTGAATATAATTTTCTTAAACAAAAAAACATATTAAAAATATCAACAAAGTCATTTTCAACTATTCCAAAATTTAATTAATAAACTTCATTCACGGAAAATTCCAATGCATATTCAAATTGAATCAAGGTATGGTCAACTCATCAATCACAACATTTATTACAAAAGGCTCCACAAGAGCATCATGTCACTTACAAGAGTAGAGTGAACCAGGGTGGAGATGGTAACATTCATTCCTCCCAACCACCCAAGCTACATCCATTTGACAAGAATATAATTACCTTTTTTTTAAGAAAGAAAAAAGCATGTCCTTGTTATTCATAGAATCAAAGGGCATCTTACATAGCAATCCCAGGATATGGGCTACAATCAAGAGGACACAGTACAAGATGTAATGCCGTACCATCCGAAAGATACACAACTCAATGAGTGCTGAGGGAGAGAGTCTAACTATGAAGTAAAAAATATACCCATCAGTAATAACTGTCATGTCCATCCATATCTACCGTGTACATGAAGAGCATGTGAGCAACAAACTAAAGGAGCCGGCTCACTACAAGAAGATAAGGTGCATAAAAGAAAGGGCACAAAGTCTCGCACCGACTCAAAAGAGTTTAAACTTGCCATGGGAGGTCAATTGACCCTCAAAAAATTCATAGTATTTTCCAATACTCGGAGCCAAAGAGAGAGCAGCTTTAGAGAGACGGTTAGCTTGCTGATTATGTTCATGGTAGATATGGTCAAATGATAGAGCTAGGAAGTGTGAGCAAAGCTTCCTAGTTTCCCTACACCAATATAGAAGCTCAGGTGGAGACAGGAAAGACTTTCCCTTTGCCCAGTTAATGACAACTGAGGAATCCCCAAACACTTGGAGTGAGAGAATGCCCATCATATGGGTGGAAAGTAGAAGGGCCCAAAGCCCAACCAGTTCTGCTTTAGTGTTAGTGCATTGACTGACCCCCACAGCAAACTCAAAGGAATGTGTTTCATTTAGGAGCAGGTTGTACCCAATGCCACCACAATTAGCTGAAGCACCATCAAAAAAACCGCATGGATATACAAGACTTGGACCGGGGCCCAGTATTCTGGGCCTTTTCCTCTTTTCTGAAGGTGGGTAGTACATCTGTGTGAGGTGATTCACCTGCTGAATCAAGCCCAGCACTGACAGCTTATATCCCTCAAAGATAGATTTATTTCTAGCATTCCACAGAACCCACATGGTAAAGAATGGAAGGTAACAACATATATTATACTTCGAGAAGCTATCAATCCACTTCCCCAGGAGATCCACAAGAGACACAGACTGAAAAATAGGTTCCAAGTGATATTGTTCACTCAGTATCGAGAGCAAGTTCAGCCAGACCGGGCAGATGCCAAAGAGGTGCTCTGTGCAGTCCTGATCTGTTAAGCAAGAGCACATACAGAGGGTCCAGTCCATCCCCTCCTCTGAAGGTTATCCCAAGTAAGCAGTTTATTTGATAAAGCCAACTAAACAAAGCAATTGATCTTTTTTGGCAATGTACCATTCCAAATAAAATCTAAGAGTTTGCTTCCAAGAGGGGGGCAAGATGATGAGACAATGGATTCATAAACCGCACTTGCTGTAACAATACCATTATGCGGGTTTAGAGACCAGACAAGTGAGTCCATTCCCGAAACCAAACGAAGGCCACACCTTTCCATACTGATAGTGAAGTTCTCCCATGCAATTTTCCATTCACCACCGATACCCAGATCAACAGCAGAGTACCAGTAGTCATGAGGGCCCGGAAGAGTGTTGTGGGCATTGGCAAGGGAAGAAATATCCAAGTCAGCAAGGGAATCGAGAAGATCTAATGGAAGAGACAGAGAATTGTCTACACCCACTATTGGGTCAATGCCCAGACAAATGCTGTGGCCATCACCCACAATCCATGCAAGCCCGCAGCCCAAAACAGGAAGTGTTTGTAGAAAACCCCTCCAAAAAATAGAGCCACCATGAGAACATAAGTTTTTTCCACGTAGCCAATCCACCACAGATCTTTGCTTTAGGTATTTGTGACCGAGAACTTGATGCCATAAACCATCATGCTGAAGGGCCCACCAAAAGTTTTTCAATCTTAATGCAATACAAAACCAAGACAGATTCTTAATGCCCCATCCCCCATACTTTTTTGGCCATGAGAGCTGTTGCCAGTTAGCAAGATGGTATTTGTGCTTATTGCCATCCAAGCCCCAAAGGAAAGCAAAAACAAGACTTCTGAGCTTGTTGATGATAGAGACAGGGATGGGGGCAAGTCCCAACCAATAGACAGGGATGCTAGTAAGTACAGCTTGTACCAGGACCAAACGACCTCCAAGAGAGAGCAGCCTGTGCAACCAATGAAGAATTCTACTTTCGAATTTCTGTATGAGCCAGAGCCAATCATTACTTTTATATCCCAATGGCTTGAGATGATAACTCAAGTACTTGAATCCAGTGGTGATTGGGTCCATTTTATAATGCATAAACCGAGCAATATCCGTACCCACATCAACATCCAGGTTGCTGAAGAGAAAGCTAGATTTTTCCAAGCTAATGCACATGCCAGAAGCCTTGTAGAAGGTACTCAGAATGACATCGAAAGCCATCCACTCAGATAGTGTACCGGAGCCTAAAAGTATAACATCATCAACAAAGAGAAGGTGGGTTAGGGCAAGTAAAGGAGAAATCTTGATGCCCCTAATGAGGCCATGAGACCTAGCATCTGTAATCAAGAGGCTGAGACCTTCTATGACAAGAATGAAGAGCAAGGGCAAGAGGGGACAACCCTGTCTGATGCCTCTTGAGGCTTTAAAGAATTTTGAGGGTGTGCCATTGACCAGAACAACGAAATTTGCAGAAGAGATACAGGCCATAATCCAGTTAACCCCAAGAAGAGGCATGCCAATCTGGATAAGGATGAGCCTGATGTATGACCAGTTTACCCTATCAAATGCTTTTACCAAGTCCAGCTTTAAGATGAGGGCACACATATTCCTAGTTTTCACAGTGTGAAGGGTCTCCTGAATAATGCCAATGGGCTTGACAATATGCCTGTCTTTAAAAAAAACCATACTGTTCTTTGGAAATATGTGTATCCAAGTGGGGCTTCAACCGAATAGCAATTACCTTTGAAATCAATTTATAAAGTAAATTACACAAGGAGATAGGCCTGAAATCTGCAAAGGTAATGGGCTTATCCTTTTTCGGTATCATGGCAAGAAAAGTAGAGTTAAGGGAGGGAGGTACACAACCCGAGACTCTGGTATGTTCAACTGCAGCAAGTAAGTCATTTCCCAACAGATCGAAAAAATGTATATAAAATTCTGCAGGCCAGCCATCAGGACCCGGGCTCTTGTCCTTTTTTAAAGGAGTGAAGGGCACTTTCAATCTTAGCAATAGCGACAGGTTTAGTGAGGCCAGGAGCATCCAAAGGAGAGATCATAATGGGATACAGCATGGCCGCCTTAATCTGAGCAAGAAGGTCGGTTTGGTTGTCATCACAAAAGATCTGTGCGAAGTGCTTGCAACCCAGTTCTTTAAGACCCAATTCATCCTCAACAATAGTACCCTCCTCATTCATAAGTGACCAAATGGTGTTTTGGTTCCTTCTTCCTGAGGCCAAAGTATGGAAATACTTTGTGTTGTGGTCTCCATTAAGTGCCCATTTTGTGCGACTCTGAAGCATCCAGGTAAGGAGGATATGATCAGTCAGGGACTTTTTTCGGTGTCAGAGCTGGGCAAGGGTAGATTGTTCCTCCAGGGAAAGGATACCAAAGTTCGATCCCGAGAGAATATCACAAATGTCCGAGTCAATCTGCTGACATTCAGATTCTAGAGTGGGATCTGTGTCCTTAATCCATCTCTTAACATCCAACTTGAGAGATCTGAGTTTGTGTGTGAGAAGTTCACAGTTAGAATATGATGAAGGTCCAGAGAAGCTAGACCATCTATTGGTTACCCAAGAGGAGAAATCAGGATCATCCAGCCAAGATCTGTTAAAATTGAAGGGATAGTTGCAAGACCCAATTGATTTGTTCCACTCAAGACAGATAGGAAAGTGGTCAGAGATATCAGAGGGTAAAGTCCAGACCTTGTGTACCTGAAGGGAAGGAATCAAGGTAGCAGCAACAAGGAAGCGGTCTAATATTTTGTTGATCCCTTCATTGCTTACCCTGCCATTCCTCCATGTGGGACCAGCATTAGGAGGAGCAATATCCATAAGCCCCAGAGAATAAAAAAGGTGGTGAAAGTGCGTGAAGAGAGGATCAATAACAGCTCTATCCCCCTAGGTCTCAGAGGCTTTCAGAGTGAGGTTTAAGTCACCTCCCAGGATCATGTTAGAAGAGCTGAGAAAGCCACTCCGTCTGACAAGTTCCCAGAAGTTTTCCCTGTTCTTATAGGGACAGTAACAGTTCAGGACATCCAAGGGGATGTCCATACCCCTGAAAGAAGCTTGGAGTAAAATACCAGCAACGGTTTCGAAAGCACGACACCTGACCTGATGGGTGTTCCAAGCCGATAAAATCCCACTAGAGAGACCAGAGGCATTAATGGCGCAAAATTCCCAGCTAGGTAGCAGCTTTGAGAAAGCCAGGAGGGTAGGATAGGTGCTGCACATGGTCTCTTGGAGAAGGATCATATCGGGTCGAACAGAAAGAAACAAATTACGGAGGCTAAGTTGTTTGGCCTTTCCTCCCAGGCCACGAACATTTAGGGAGAGAATCAGCATTAAGAAATGGGTGCAGGGGGGATCGATGCTCTAAGCCCCTGAGATGAATGACCCCTAGCTGCCTCCTTTATACGCACCGAGAGGGGGATATAGGGGGGAGAAACCGGTGAAAGAACCCCTTCGATGAAGGTTTATCCTTCTTCTTTTTCCTGATAGTAACATTCTCAAAACGGATGAAGTTTAGGTGTAAGGTGGAGGGGGAAGAAGGAGTGGTAGCTGAGAAGATGGACAGGGATTTTTCAAGTGAGGGATTAGTAAATGAAGGGGAGGAAGTGGGGCTGCGAACTGGGGGAGAAGGCAGGCGAGTAGTAGTGGAGGTAGGGAGAGGAGGGAAGTCAACTACCGAAGTAAGGGAAGGCAAAGGGAGTGTGGGAACGATGTTTGGGGTGGACGGAGAAGACTGAGAGGGACCCAACTCCGGGGAGGAGCCCCCCGAGAGGGTAGCGGGTAAATCAGTGGCAGCACCAAACGAAGGATTCAGATCAAAAGTGGTAGCCAAAGGACATGCCATACTGTCAGAAACAACAGGTAAAGGAGCTGAATCCATAATTGCCAAACCTTCCAACTGAGAATCTAAGATATCATCAAATAGTGAAAGGGAATTAGAGTAAATACCTAAATGCGGGTGTTACGGAGCAACAATGACAGGAGAGTGATTGACGACCGGGTAGACCTCCCGACTGGATCCCATGGGGTCAGCCTGAGAAGGGGGCAAGAATGCCACAGATGACCCATTTCTCGGCACCAGCTGTACCGAAAAGGTACATGAAGATAGTCCAGCTTTTGAACCAGGAGCCTATCCTTACAGAGGATCTCCACATTTGCAGGGAGACCGAGAGAAATGTCCATCTCCACCAATACCCTAGCCATTTGTTTATCGTATGCCAGGTGAAAGTCATCATCCACTGCCACGAAACGACTAATTATATTCGCAATACCCTCCAAGATATGCTGATTCCAGAGAGGAAAGGGGAGCGAGGGTAATAAAACCCAGAGGTGTCTTTTTGTAACCCTTTTGCAGAGTGGATCGAAGTGCATGTGCCATCGTCCCAGCACTAGTGAGCCCTTGCCGACACGCCAAGTCTGGTCCAGAATCAGTTTGGCATGTTCTTCCTCGAGAAAGACGAAGACAATCCAGCCTCGAGACAGGAGACTGATGGTAGGGTTATACTTGATCAGCGGCTTCCAGTTTGCACAAGCCCAATCAACCCATTCCTATTTGCCCATTTTACAGTATTCCAGACGGCCGATCAGAGCCCGGGAGCATAACGAGGAAACACAATCAAGGAAAATGTCATGGCCAAGGACGTAACGGAAGCGACCCTCGTGGGTCTTGATCTTTTTTGCCCGATGCTTGCGGCAAAAATGTGAGGAGACAATGTTCGCCATGGGGTGGCGACAGAAGTCAACCCCCCACTAAGAGCCAAAACCCCGACCACCGGGAAGACCCCAAACCACCAGGTGGGCAGGGAACCCAGGAGACAATCAAAGCCGGAAACCCTATAACGAAGGAAGAGTAAGCAGAAGGGACAGCACCCCGCGACTCGTAAAACCACCAAAGAAAACCACCAAGGAGAAACCCACTCCCGGAAGGACCGGTGAGTGGAACCAAGATAACCCAGGACAGACGACCAAACCCAAGGGTCACAGACGGAACTGAGAAGAGCAAAAGTCAAACATGACTCATCTGACAGATCCCAGAAATGATGGGGCTAAACCACACAACGAAAGAAACCATGCAGGGTGGTGAGGCAAGCGCAACAAAATAAAGCTCTTGAGACGGTCAAGGACCGCAAACAAAAACAAAGTCCAACCCCCTTCAAATGCCAGGTTTCCCGAGCACTGGAAAACTACCAAAGCCGGAGACCCAACAGCAAGGGAAGAGGTAGCAGAAACTGTCTGCACCTCACAACAAAAAACCTCTAAAGAAAACCACCGAGGAAAAAACTCCGTTCCCGAAAAGACCGATGAGGTGGCCACAAGAGCAAACAAAGAAAACCCAGGACGGATGACGAAACCCTAGGGTCACGGGTTGAATAGAGAAGAGCTAAAGTCAACCATGACGCGGTTGTTAGAACCCAAAAAAGACGTAGCAAAAAAACATAACGTAAGAAGCCATGCAGGGTGGCGAGGCAAGCAAAAAAGCAGAACACCCATGACGGTCAAAAACCACAAACCAAGACAAAAGACCTTCCCACATTAATACCTGGTTGGTACTAGTCCCTCGTGGGGGGGAGGAACTCCAGGATGACCGCTGTTGGTGTGTGCAAAAGAAACAAAGAAAGCCCAAGAATAGCAAAGCCACGCAAGTGCAGAGGGAAACGAGGAGCTACACCACCAAAGAACTCGAAAACGTCCCGAGTCACGAGTTAGATAGGGGAAAGATGGGTTAACAGCCATGGCTGTGGTCATGGCACATACAGAACCACTGCGCAGGTGCAGGAGCGCACCAAACCCTCGACGCCATCAATTTAAAAGGGCATGGAGGTTTTTTACTGCCATCCTTAATTTCAAGAATATAATTACCTTGTAACAATAACCTTTCCCCGAAAAAAGTTCAAAGCTAGCAATTAATAAATATATAATTTCGCCCATTAAAATATATTTTAATGATGGAAATAAATCTTCATATGTTTATGAAAAAACAGCTGGAAAGCCAATGCGAAGTAACCACATGGAAATGCTTTGAACATGGTCACAAGCATAGACGAGGAATCTAGGAGCTTTTATCCTCCAGATTCCCCTTCTTTCTTGCCAGTCATGGTGGTGTGTGGGTGATTGGATTTTCGACCGTTGGGATATGGGTTCCACAATGGCTAGAGAGGAACGCCTATTTTTTAATTGTTAAATGTTAAAACGATTATATTTAGGCAAATTGAATGAATCAGGCAACGAGATTTGTGGGACTGTACTGGGGGATTTGGGGTCAAAGAATTCGACCGTTGGCCGGATCACCAGCCAGCCCTCTTCTTAGCCTCCCATTTGATTGTTTTATTTATCCCCTCATCTGGGCGGATCTTAGCTTGCCTTCCAATCCATTCATTCAGTTTGGTTGCTATTCAAAAAATGGTGATGGCTCCAGAGGTCAATACCATTCCTGACGAAACAACGGTAGGGATTGATTTCTTCCGTGTAGATTGATTTCAGTTATTATGGATTCAGTTTTTATTTTGATTGTGGATTGCATTGCAGGCTCAGATTTCTCAGAAGAACGAGAAGGAGGATGCTAAGAAGGATGAAAGACGCTGGACTCTTAATGATTTCGACATTGGAAAACCTCTCGGCCGGGGGAAATTTGGCAATGTATATCTTGCCAGAGAGAAGAAGGTTAGTTTCTGTTCATACCCTCTTTCCTTCTTTTCTTTTTTACACAAGTGTCCTGGTAAGCAGATCTCGTTCTTTACCATTCGTTTAAGGAGTCAAATATGGCACTGATGAGGTTTTGGGAAGGGTTTTTTCATAGGTTTTAGGTGAATGGTGTAATGGGCCAAAGGAATAATTTCAGATCTCATCTTGTCTTTTATTTTTTGTTATTATGCATTTGTACATGACATACAGTCAACTTTGAGTTGTAATCCTGTTGAATTCATGAGTGAATCGTGATTGCCTTGCCCAGGTTTGCAAAATTTAAGCAAGCCAGGGTTTAATGTGTCTGCACCTGTGAAATTCATTAGGATATGGACTTAGTGTCAGTTAACGATGGAGTACAGCCCAACTTAATAAACCCTGGATTCCTGACCGAGGTGGTTTTAAGATATGCTGTCGGATTGAAAGGGTCTCTTTTCTGTCAGGGCAAGCAGAGAGGTTTCAGTAGTGTTCTTTTACCATGAGCAGGATGCTCTAGGTTTGCATCCGCTAAACACCATAAAGTGTTTGGAGTCAAATTGGAGAATTTCGCGCGTCATCTGGCATTATTCCTCGTCCTGTTCGGGCGTCCCTATGTACCCTGGAGCAAGAGGAAACATAACAAAAGCAGCGCTTGTATTAAAACCGCAAGTCTTATCGACACAAAATAAAAAAATAATGTTGAACTGTTCTGCAGATTTAAACCTCGATACCGTTAACCTCATCGATAGATGACTAGATTCCCTAGCAGGTGATTGTCAAAAAGTGCTGTTTCCTGTGAAATCTTCCAAATAGGGTGGATTAATTTTCGTATATTGGGACGTTTCCTGTGAAATCTTCCAAATAGGGTGGGTAAATTTTTGTATATTGGGATGTTTCCTGTGAAATCTTTCAAATGGGGTGGGTAAATTTTTGTATATTGGGATGTTTCCTGTGAAATCTTCCAAATAGGGTGGGTAAATTTGGAGAAAAATTTCAACATAAAAATGGAGAAAAATTTCAAAACATAAAAATGGTTGAGTTTGTCCACTTCAACCCACACAAACAGAAATACCTCTAAAAAA
>LPNX010585597.1:56842-103906 GCA_001517045.1 Pseudotsuga menziesii
AAACTGTTTCTTTATCTTCGTTTGTGCCTTTGATGTGTTAGACCTTGCCTAATCTGCCCTGTCACTTGTGCAAACAGAGCAAATATGTTGTGGCTTTGAAAGTTCTATTCAAGAATCAGCTCCAGCAATCTCAGGTAGAGCACCAGTTGCGAAGAGAAATTGAAATCCAGAGTCATCTTCGGCATCCAAATATACTTCGTTTGTTTGGCTATTTTTATGACCAGGTTCGGCCTCAGTCAGATACTCGAATCTTCAGGTTGTGATTCATGTGCTTAAATTTTCCTGCTATTTTGTATTCATTTTGGAAATTTTACTTCTGTTACAGAGTCGTGTCTATCTGATTCTTGAATACGCTGCAAAAGGTGAGCTCTACAAAGAGCTTCAGCGCTGTAAATGCTTCAACGAAAGGCGGGCGGCTACTGTAAGTGCTGTAGTTTGTGGCATCTTATAGCTATGTATGGCTTAATATACTATTCTTTTTCTCTCTTTGGTAACTGCTCACTCTGTTTTATTATGTAGTACATCGCATCATTGGCACGGGCCTTGATTTATTGTCATGAAAAACATGTGATACACCGGGACATCAAACCTGAGAACTTGTTAGTTGGCGTACAGGTATTTATCTAGTATACATTGAATTTGTTATCCACACCCAATCTGTAAGTGATGATTTCTGACTCTGCAAATTACTTGTCAGGGTGAACTCAAAATTGCAGATTTTGGATGGTCTGTGCACACTTTTGATAGAAGGCGAACCATGTGTGGAACTTTGGACTATTTGCCTCCTGAAATGGGTAATCTCAAAATCCTTGAGCTCCATCCCATAATCTTACATAGCATCCGTCTTTTAATCTAGAATCTAGACACAGTGAAGTTTAAGTTTGCTTCTTTCTGCAATGTGTCTATTCCAGTGGAGAACAAGGAGCATGATGCTGGGGTAGACATTTGGAGCTTGGGAGTTTTGTGCTATGAGTTTCTTTACGGGTTTCCTCCTTTTGAAGCTAAGGAGCATTCAGACACGTACAAAAGGTTTGCGAAAGCGCATCATATGTGCCTTTTTCCTTGTTTCTTTTCCTGTTTTCAGCCTTATGGTACCTTTGGTTAGTACTGAAAGTCTGCAAGATTTTTAATCGGGTTCTTAGTTTTGCTTATTTTGAGTTCTGGAATGGATGTAATTGGTAAATTTTTGGTGCAGGATTGTCAAAGTTGATTTGAAATTTCCTCCCAGGCCTTTTGTCTCCGATGCAGCCAAGGATCTTATTCGTCAAGTTAGTACACATTGCCTCTGGAACTATGAAAATGCATTTGTAAATACTAAATAGTAGATTTATGGGTTTATGATATCTTACTAATTATGAGACTCTCTCATGCAGCTTCTGGTAAAAGACTCTTCGCAAAGACTGCCCCTACATAAAGTTCTACAACATCCCTGGATTTTTCAAAACGCTGATCCTGACGGTGTTTACAAGACACTGCATTGAATAATGCACTGATTGGTTACTACATAAAGTTCTCCAATATCCCTAGATTGTTCAAGCTGCTGATCCAGACGGTGGTTTACAAGGCACTGCATTGGATAACGTACTGATTTTTGCTACATAAAAGTTCACCAACATCCCTGGATTGTTCAAAATGCCCATCCCGATGGTGTTTACAAGGCACTGCATTGACTAACGTTCTGGTTGTTGCCTAAACAAACGTGTTATCAAACTACTCAGGTAGGAATTAGCTTGCACTATGTGGATTTTCAATCCCTCATGTTGTTGAATATGAGGAGTGCGCTTGGAAGTGGGTTACTGACCATTCTGATAATATGTAAATAAGCTTAGGTATTATTTATGATTTTCTGGTGCCTTTCATGTAAGGTCCTTCGTTGTATTCTATTTTTTTCAAATTCATTGAGTGATGTTTTTTTTACCTTCACTGTTCTCCGAACCTTATCTATCGGAGTCAGGAAGCTTCGCTGCATGCAATTTTAGTCTTGTGCAGCGAGGTGGATAATGTTTAGAGTCCTTAAATCACAAATGTATTCTGTTTTAATCTAATTCACTGGGAGTCATCATCATCTCTGTTCTTGTGCATTACTTGCTTCCTTTGATTGGCACTGGGTTGGAGTGTCCCCGTGTTTACAAATTCTGTGTTGAAATGTAATGTTCAAAATAAAAGATGAACCCCACTCTTATAATATACTCTAAAATGGATTTTTATTCATATCAAGGTTTCTGGTTTATATCTTCCTATACAGTTACAACCGAAGGAGGGATCAGGATGTAGAATCACTTCTCTGCTGTGAATATCGATGACCAAAATTGAGAATCAAGTAAAGGTTTTATGGGTGGAGGCAAAACAGCCCTAACACAGCGAGTTGGGCAGTCTTTTTCTTCAAAATTAGTTGAAACTTGAAACAGACCTACACATTAAAGGGCACTTGCTCAATGAAATATACAAAATTTGAACCATTTCTTTTTCTGCATTTGAATAATGATATTCAATGTTCAAAGTTTATGGCCTGAGCTTCTTGGATACTCGCATGGCCTCTTAGGGCTCCCTTTTCAACCTTAGTTGTCCCAGGAAATCCCACTGGAAGGAAAGTGATCATGACTGATATATTTTTTTCTAAAATTCTATATTATTATGCTATTTATATCAACACTCGGTGCCAAGCACTAGCCTACATCCAATGTGAATTTGTTTTACCACCAAATATGGAAGTGCTTCCCTTAAATCGTATCAATCTCGTGGTGCCAAGCACTTTTCTAAAATCCTATACTACGCAATATTAGCACTCTGCAATGGTTGCTTAGAATCTTATGTTTCTTAAATCAGCAAACACACCACAGTGCCTGATTATTATAATAAAATTAAAAATACACTTCTAAATTTGATTAATTTTGCATATGGACATTGGTCACACTTCCAAAGTTATATAGAATATTTGTTGCCAAATTGTTATAATAAAAAATACACTTTCAATTTTTTTTTTTAACTGGAACGATTAGTGGATTGAAGAGGTCCATTCTGCAACCCAGTAGGGAAGAGATGTGTAACTCCTTCCGTGCTCATCCCAAGTTGACACATGTCCTTTATAGAAAATAATATATATATTTTTAAAAATAACTTGGCTTAAATTAAAATTATTTAGAATTGCATACATATAAAACGACATAAATTAGATAAATTGAAACCATAAACATTGGATTACACATTTGCACTGTAAAAAAGGGTTTACACCTTGAGAGATTTGATCCCTCTCGGTGCTTGGTAGAGATCCATCCCCTTTTAGATGGATCTATGCCGGTGAAATATATTAAATAGGCCCACGATCAGAGCTTAAGACGACCATAAAACCAGGATTATAAATGCCAAAAACTGGGCAACATCTACACGCCTTACCCATATCCAGCGTTGTGGTTGTGGCTGCATCAGAGCCATCATTTTAGAACAATCTGGCTTACAATCAGTGCCAAGCAGAAGAAGGTCGAGCTTTAGGATCTTAAAATAGCATTCGGTTGAATCTGTGATTTAAAAGGACGGAGTGGTTACAAAAAGTGTGGAGTGAGGCGGTCATGAACATAGCCTCTGAGTCTACATGTCTTCATTTTCCAAGCTAGCCAAACATGGGTTCATCATTTAATATTAAAAGACCTTGATCTCACTTGCAGCCTTTATTTTCCATCTTATCCATAGCTTGGTTTGATCCGCGCAGTATGTGAAAATTTTAGTACTTGGAGAAGCATTTTAGAGTTTTGCGTATTCGTTCTAGGATCAACAA
The DNA here is from genome assembly GCA_001517045.1 of Pseudotsuga menziesii. Taxonomy (NCBI): domain Eukaryota; kingdom Viridiplantae; phylum Streptophyta; class Pinopsida; order Pinales; family Pinaceae; genus Pseudotsuga; species Pseudotsuga menziesii. Next base: position 60,615 of record LPNX010585597.1, read on the forward strand.
GATCATGTTGAGGTTGACGTTTCCAAAATAATTCCCAGAATTTCCAAAATGGTTCCCAAAGAGCAGGATTTTGATCAGAACTTACGAGTCCCCAAAGATTTGGACCTTTTGTGATTCCCTCGATTAGAGCCAACTAACATCCCTTAAGAAGGGCAAGAGATTCAACATGATTGTTTGTGCAATTCCCTAAGCCCCAGCAGAAACTAATGTTTAGAGTTCCTTCGAGAGAGAAGATTACCTTGCCAGATCTTGCGACTCCACTATTCCCTTTGGAAGCCCCATCAAAAAATAATTCCAGATCATGTTGAGGCTGACGTTTCCAAAAATAATTCCTAGAATTTCCAAAATGGTTCCCAAAGAGCAGGATTTTGATCAGAACTTGCGAGTCCCCAAAGATTTGGACCTTTTGTGATTCCCTCGATCAGAGCCAACTAACATCCCTTAAAAAGGGCAAGAGATTCAACATGATTGTTTGTGCAATTGCCTAAGCCCCAGCAGAAACTAATGTTTAGAGCTCCTTCGAGAGAGAAGATTACCCTGCCAGATCTTGCGACTCCACTATTCCCTTTGGAAGCCTCGTCAAAAAATAATTCCAGATCATGTTGAGGCTGAAGTTTCCAAAATAATTCCCAGAATTTCCAAAATGGTTCCCAAAGAGTAGGATTTTGATCAGAACTTGCGAGTCCCCAAAGATTTGGACCTTTTGTGATTCCCTTGATCAGAGCCAACTAACATCCCTTAAGAAGGGCAAGAGATTCAACATGATTGTTTGTGCAATTGCCTAAGCCGCAGCAGAAACTAATGTTTAGAGCTCCTTCGAGAGAGAAGATTACCCTGCCAGATCTTGCGACTCCACTATTCCCTTTGGAAGCCCCGTCAAAAAATAAGGTGGCTATGTTTTGATATTTCCACCAATGTTGGAAATCCATATCCGGTTTCTTGAGAGCCCAACCTAGGTTGGAGACTGTACGCTTGCCAATTGATATCTTCTTGTTGGGCTTTAAGGATCCAATCCAGGGATGATCTATTGAAGTGTTAAAAGGACATCTAGATCTTTCGTCTTAATCCTTATTGTTTCCATGAGAAGAGATTTAGCTTTGGCAACCACTTGAATTGATGTTTGGTGTTGGTTGTTGAAGATGATGTTATTTTGGGCTAACCAGATATTCCAGTCAATGATTTTTGGCAGAGTCACCCAAATGTTATTCCAAAGTGACTTGCTGGGAAGGGATGTAGGAGAACGGTTCTGCTAGGTAGAGAATAAAGGCACAATTGATATCCGGGAAGGGGGAGGGATAATAAGATCCTAAAGAGAAGCAGTCCACACAGAGAGGGCAAAGGGACAATCTACAAAGAGATGATCTATGGTTTCCAAGTTGTTACAACAGAGAGTACATCAATGGGGTCCCAAGACGTCGCATTTAACCAGATTTTCACCTGTTAAGATTTTTCTATGCATTAGAAGCCATATGAAGAAATTGATTTTGGGGAGGCCAAACGGATTCCAAACTATTTTCTACAAAGATGGAGTGTGGATAGGCACCTTGCTGCTCTGAAACGTTCTAAATCATTGTGTTGTAGTGTAGTTTCATGTTTTCCCCCAGCCCCACTCATCTTTAATATGAAGATGCAGAGGTGCCAGTCTTGTAAGAGGCGAAAGGAGGAGGTTCTTATGAGGAAGAAGGTGGTCTAGAACTTATGGGAGTGTCCACGCCAGCTAGTTTCCATGGTTACCCATTGAGAAATGTCTGCCAAAGTAGTCAAACCTCTTTGGATGAGCTAGATCCTGAGGTTTGAGGGCACTGAGTTCTCAAGTGGAGGAAGATCCTTGATGTTGTCTGTCCATAGCTGGGTTTTAAGACCATTACCAGGGATGCGATACATTTGTTGACATTTTTTTTTTAATTCTTACTTTGCAAAGATTCCAAATTGAAGTACCTTTGGGAATTTTGTCAACTTGCATGTTGCGAATTGTGGTCCCTTTTAAGTATTTTTTCCTCAAAAGTTTACTAACAGGATGAGCACGATTGGAGAACAAATTCCAAAGAATTTTCTTGCCCAGGGCCATGTTTTTTAGTCGGGGGTCTCTAACCTGCAGTCCTCCATCAGTTAGAGTTCATTTGACAGGTCCTAGCTTACAAGGTGGAACTTATCTTGATTTCCTTTTCTTCCTTTCCATAAGAAGTCTTTGATAAGTCGGGAGACTTGATCCATGATTGACTTGGGAGCTAAGAGCACGGAGGATTGATAAATAAGGAGAGAAGAAAGGACAAATTTGACCATAACCAATTTTCTTGCACAATTGAGCCAGTGACCTCCCCAGGAAACGATTTTGCTTTTAATCTTGCTGAGGACTTATGCCCAAAGAGTGGGTTTGACAGATCCCAAGGAGAGAGTCCCACAAAGCACACCCTGTAAATTCCAAAAGATGGGTGATTCGATGCATTGAAGTTTGATCAACGTTCCAACCGTAGACTGCACTTTTTCTCTTGTTTACCATGGCTCCTGTAGCTTGACAATAATTTTGGATTAGATCTTTAAAGGCTCTAGAGATTTTTAAAGAGGCACCTCCCAGAAAGAGAGTGTCGTCAACGAACACGGTGTGGTTTAGAGAAGGGGGAGGCCTTTCTCTAAACAAATTACTGGTATTTTCCCTTCTTCTCTCTCTGCAACCAGCTTCCTGCTCAAGGAAATAAATCAAGATGTAAAGGAAGGGGGAAAGAGGACACCCTTGACAGATTCCTCTCGTAGCTTGAAAGAAACTTGCACGCCTTCCATTGACTAAATGAGCAATCTAGGGCTTCTCAATGCAGGCTTTAATCAAACTTATAAAATCTTTATAGAAACCAAAGGAAGAAAGAACTTTGAATAAAAAATAGTGCTTAACTCGGTCAAAGGCATTTTCCATGTCAAGTTTTATGAGCATACATTTTTCTTTTTTTTGAGATTGTTGGAATGTAAGGGTTCTTGGACTAAAATCACATTGTCCATGATTTGTCTTCCTTTTATAAAGCCTCCTTGATTTGGAAAGATCAGCTTATCAAGCAAGGGTTTGATTCTATTAGCCAGGAGTTTGGAAATAATTTTATAAGAGGCGTTACAAAGCGAGATGGGTCTGAACCTAGCAAAAGAATTTAGGTTCGTTTCTGTGGGGATCAGAGCAAGTAAAGTGGAGTTGGTGCAACCTCCTATCTTTGTTTTTTGACGAAATCCTCTAATCATTCGAGTGAGATCAGATTTGATTATTGGCCAACAAACTCTATAAAAATGGATTGTTAATTCGTCTGGACTAGGGGCTTTGTCGGCTCCATTAACCATATCACATTAATGATTTCTTCTTCAGAAAAAGGATTCAAGTGATAATGATTGTCAGCAGAATTTACTATAGCGGGAATATGGGTAAGGAAATCAACATTTACCTCCTCATATGAGTGACCATTCTCTATATACAAGGCATGGAAATGAGATTCTGCAGCCTCTTTGATTTTTTCAAACCCCTTGATTGTGTCTCCCTTTGAATAAGTGATCTCAAAGATGTGATTGCGGTATTGTCTATCTTTGGCTTGCTTGTGGAAGGAGGTGTTATGATCACCTGGCTATAGCCACAGACTGCAGGATTTCAATATCAATTAGTCTTCCTCTTGGTGGAGAGCTTGGAAAACAAGGGGTTGAGCTTGTTGCTCCTTTGCTAAGTCGGAAGGAGTGATGTCTTTTTCTTCAAGTTCCATCTGTAGAGAGGATAGTTCATGTACAACTTCTTTTCTAGAGGAGGTAGTTTTGAAGTCTTTTTTAATCCAGTCCTTTAAAGCATGTTTTGTGAGTTTAAGCTTTTGTTCCCAATCAAAACTCGGGGAGCCTTTGATAGGGGAATCCCAAGCTTTGGATAGTGTATCCCAAAAGCCTTCCTTCTCAATCCATGGTGGGCTGAATCGAAACAGAATTGGTCCTAGATCTTCCTCATCTTTTAAGTGCAAGAGAATTGGCTTGTGATGCGAAGCAAACTTGGGCAAAATGTTGCGCTGCAATATGGTGTGGTTTGATTCTATTATTGAACCAAGTGTATCTTCCTCGATTGGGCTTAATATCAACAATATCCCATTGTTGAATCAAATCTTCAACAAAACGAAGCATGGGATCTCGTCCTTTGTTTCCTCCTATTTTGTCTTTTGGATGCATCACTAGATTGAAGCTGTCTCATGCTAGGATAATGTTTGCAGGGGTATAGATCTCTATAAAATCTGCAAGTGTATTCCAACAGTCTTTCTTTTTGCATAGTGGATAGGAATGTAAAGGTTGAAGAGAGCAAAAGTTAGTTTGCTTTGCAGGCGACGCAGTTCAGTGAATATCCAATGTTGAGTAGCAAAGGAGTTTTTCAAGGAGAATTCCTCTTGAGACCACAATGTTGCTAGCCCTCCGGAGGAGCCACTTGCACTTACCGCTTTCCCGACATTCTTCTTCCATTTGGTTCTTCTTAAGAGAAGTAGAGTTTCCTCATCTATTTTGGTCTCTTGGAGCAAGAGGATGTCTGGAGTTTCAATTATGAGAAGATCCTTCACTGTGTTTAGTTTCGAAGGGTTCCCCGGATCTCTGCAATTCCAAGAGACCAAAATCATTACTTACTGGGTAAGGAAGGAGGTGAACCTCCTTTATGGGCCTTCTTCTTGGTACTTCTGTCGTAGGCCATGTCTATGGTGCTCTGACAGCCTTGCATCTTTTGTCTTTCAACCTCCTCCTCTCTTGCTTCTTTGGTAGGTTTCCTTCCTATTTTCCTCGAGGACCTCTCCAACCTATCTTCCTCTGAGGAAGAGACTCTTTCTAGAGGCTTTATTTTTATCATATCGACATATGAATGCGACGATGAGCCTTTCTTCTGAGGTGAAGAAGGGGTCAAGTTGGCGGGTTGCAAATGCATCGGTAGTTCCCCTTCTTCTTTCTCCTATTGTTTCGGGTGTTCTTTGTTTTCCTTGTACTCAGGTTCAGATTGAGCATCCTGGACGCTTAGAAGTTCATATTGATTTCTTGAGGCTTTTGCCCTAGGAGGAGGTTCGTCGCTTGCATGGCCCTTCCCAGTAGAGAGTTTCTCGTTCCCTAATGGGTTTCCTTTCCCTTTTATATTCGAGTTGGGTTTTGCCACAGCCTGTTTCTAAACTTGCTTCCACTGTTCTCCTTTAGAGTTTTCAAGAGTGTCCTCTTCCTTTTTTTTTGCAATGTCGAGCAAAGTGACCATGTATGTGACAATATCTACATTTGAAAGGAAGCTGCTTGTAATCTTTCTCTTGAATGTGAGACCAGTCTGCAATGGTTATGTTTATTGCTTTTGGAAGGCCTATTTTGAGATCCACCTCTACACATATCCTGGCGCAGGTGTATTGATCTCGTCTTTCAGCCTTATCAATATATCTTCCTAAGGTATTCCCAATAGCCTCCTGAGATTCCAGATTCCAATTGTGTAGAGGGAGATGAGGTAGCCGAACCCAAATAGGCACCGTCGAAGGAACATCCTGATTTGGATCAAAGTCGGGGTCCATTTGTTCAAGTGCATTCCTTGTGGTCCCATGCACGCTTTTTAATATTAGATACTGGTTTGCTGAACTTTCAAATACGAATACAAAATGCCCTTTCCCAATCAGGTGACTTCGAATTTCTTCTGATATGAGAGGATTCCAATTTCGTTGCACCCACCCTTCAATGGTTTTTCGGGAAGGCCATAAGCCCGTGAATTGTTTGATGAGTCCTTTTTCCAAGAGATTTAAGGCTGTTCTACAGTGTCGCTCCGTTGGGAGAGCTACCTTAGGGATGCATACAAGTTTTTTAACAAATTTCTGTTGGATCAAGCTTGTTGGACACATGCCTTGTGCAACAATCAGTTGCTTGAGCACATATATTTTTGGAGGGACCAAAGAAGGAGGGGGTAGAGGAGGAACAAATTCTCCCCCTGAGGCCATGAGCTGGGCAGCAACGAAAAACCCTAGCACTGAGTCAGTTGATTGCTAATCGCTCGATCATTGGATTGCCAAGGACATGAGATAATACACTTTTAATTTTGAATATGGACATTGGTCACACTTCCAAAGTTATATAGAATATTTTTTTGGGAAGATTCAACCTAGTTATCATTCCTATTAATGTATCATTTCTGCTTTTAATATTATTATTATATATATTAGGGTGGTTAATTAAACTTAAAGGGACAGTTTAATTGCTCACTTACCTAGAGCACACTTAATATCTAGTATCTTGACACATTTAGTTTCTTGATTCATTTTAATAGTTGGTATTAGAAAACCTCTTACATACGAATCTTTTCATCTCATCAAATTTATAAAGGTGGTATTACTTTGAATGATGACAATATGCATGCCATGTCCCCATCCCTTATTCTGACCAATAGGAGGGGACATAAACTAAATTTGGGCTACTAAATTCGCCTAAACCTATAATTATGAATTCATGACAGTATAAAGATACATGTGTGCAAATGCATAAATGAAAAATACACAGTGGAAACAAACTTGATCCACACACTAAACATGCATGTATAATCATAGCCATTGCAAACATCAAATAAACATTGCAAATTCAAACACAAAAGATAATACTTATCTTTAACAAAGAAGATCCGAAAAAACTAGCTCATTTTGACGAATAGGAGGGGACATTAACTAAATTTGGGCTACTAAATTTCGCCCAAACCCATAATTATGAATTCATGACAGTATAAACATGTGTGCAAATGCATAAATGAAAAATACACAGTAGAAACAAACTTGATCCACACACTTAACATGCATATATAATCATAGCCATTGCAAGCATCAAATAAACATTGCAAATTCAAACACAAAAGAGAATACTCATCTTTAACAAAGAAGATCCAAAAAACTAGCTCATTTCGACGAACATGAGGGGATATTAACTAAATTTCGCCCAAACCCATAATTATGAATTCATGATAGTATAAACATGTGTGCAGATGCATAAATGAAAAATACACAACATAAACAAGCTTGATCCACACACTTAACATGCATATATAATCATAACCATCGCAAGCATCAAATAAAACATTGCAGATTCAAACACAAAAGAGAATACTTAGCTTTAACAAAGAAGATTCAAGAAACTAGTTGTGTAAGAACGATTTTCCACCCAACCGTAAGCACTTTGTCCAACATATATTCTTTTTGCTAAAAGGACACCCCTAAGTTGGGTTTTGATCCCACCTGAGAAAAGGAAACACCTACAGACTTCTTTCACTCAACCCACAACCCATTTTGCTATCTACACTTGGCCAAAACTCATATAGAGCTCTATAGAGATCTCACTCAGTCATCACAACCATGACATTCCTTCCAACTACCCCACAAAACACAAGGAATGCATTCCCCTTTACTAATACACAGTTCCCTCAGGGAATCCAACCCTTACAATGCTTACCAGTGTGTGCAGTAAGAGTCCAATCTGCTATATGTTGTTGGAGAACCCTTTGTAGCATACATTACAACTTCTCAAGCATCCCAAAAGTAGAAAAACTTAATGGGTAAGGGTTCTAACTTTCCCAACCTCTATGCTCACCTACAACCATTTTTTCTTCTTCTTTAATTTAGCTATGTCTCCAAATTTGAATTTTTGACTTGTGTAGTCTAATAATGGACATGAACAACATTGGGAAAACTCTATGTAGTGTAGAAAATATGCACGAGAGAATGATCAAAGAGTGTTGACTCCAAGGGATATGCTATAATGGTGAAAAGACAACTGACATAGCTTCTGACCATAGAAGAAAATGACTGTTGATCATTGCCATAACAGTCACAACCCCTATGCTTCAATAACTACATGAACCGACTTTTCCCACCAACTTCCCACATGCATTCAATGGTTGGGTTTAATAGTGAAGATGAAGTAATTGGCTCATTTAAAGCACATGGCAATTTTGGATGAGTTCTAAGGTTGACACATGGTGAAAAAGGATTTAGTTTCCCATTAACCCCCTTTCCTCTTCCCCTCTGGTGAAATCTTAACCCCTCTAGTGCTCTTTACTCAACCATCTTGGACAATTTTATTATTTTCCAACATAATATTTACATACATTTCAAATTGGCATGATGAGCCAATCATATAGTTCAATAAAAATATATACATCATACCTCCCTAGCCATTCACTAGTCGGACCTTGGCCTTGAGTTTCGCACTAGGAATCCATACTAGCATATTTACATCGTTTACATAATTTTGATTAAACACATTCCAAGTCAAAAGTGGGGGTATTACAATCCCCTCCTCCTTGGAATAACATCGTCCTTATTGTTTGCTCAAAATCATAACAAAATGGAAGTCTCTTTCATAGCATCCTCCAACTCCCACGTAGTCTCATTGGGACCAAATTGCTTCGATTGCACCTTTACATGTTCGATGGATCAATTTCAGAGCAATGTTACCTTCTTATTGATGATGCATAATGGCTTGGTTTTTTACTCTCCCTTGGGTTTCACCTGAATCACATCCCAATCAATCACATGGTTAGGATCATGTACATTTTTCTTAAGCAAAGAAACATGAAAAACATTATGAGCTCTAGGTAATGCAATTCTATATACAACCGGTCCTAGTATTTCAAGCACTTCAAATGGCCAACAATATCTTGATGACATCTTGGCACAACTTCCAAGCTTCGAGGAACTCTTCGTTGCCTCACTCTAAGGTAAACATGATCCCCAACATTGAATTTTCTATGCATTATATTATTATCTCCATAGCTTTTCTGTCTATCTTGGGTTTCCTATAAATCTATTTAATTTTTGCAACCTCATTTTCCATTTCTTTAAGCAATTATGACCCAAGTACAATTCTGTATACTAGATTATCCCATGTCATTGATGTTTTGCTCTTTCTGCCCATTATTATATGCAAATTCTACTAAGTGTAAATAATCTTCTCATTTTGATGGTTTGTCCATCAGATACATGCGATGTCTTCAAGACCCTAATTTACTATTTCTATTTGTCCATTTGTTTGTGATGGTAAGCAATGCTAAAGTTTAGGTGAGTATGCAAATCTGCAAAAAGACTTTTCGATAAATTTGAAGTAAATTTTGCATCCCTGCCTGAAATTATTGTCTTAGGTAATCTATTCAATCTAAAAATTTCCTTCATGAAAATATTTGCGATGGCATTTGTTTTATGTGGATTTAACTGGTATGAAGTGTGTCGATTTAGACAATTTATCCACCACAACCATGACATAATCATGTCGTTTCACAGTGATTGGCAAAACTGTAATAAAATCCATGGAAATTATTTCCCATTTCCATTCCGGAATCAACAAATGATGTTACTTCATGCTTAGTGTTGATGCTCAACTTTTACTTGTTGACATTTCATGCATTTAGAAATATACTCAGCAATGTCTCTTTTCATCCCTGACAAAATAATATTGCTTCTTGGCTATAGCAATTGTTTTTTATATCTTTGGTGAGAAAAATATGACATTTTATAGATTTCATCCATACCAATCTTCCTCAAATATGCAACTTTCTTAATATAAACTTTGTTTTTTATAAATAAGAAGTCCATCATCTTCCACATGATAACCATCATACTTCCTTTCAAAAATCTCTGTTATAATTTACCTTTTATTTGCACATACAATTCATCTTTAGCAAGATAATGTACAATATATTGCCTTAAATATGATTTACACTTACTGATGGCTGCCAAATCATTTCTTGCACCTTTCTGCTAAGTGCATTAGCCACTTTTTTTCTTTCTTGTGTTAAATTTCAAAATCAAATTCATATAAAAATTCCATCCATCTAACTCGCCTAAAATTTAATGTCGGTTCCTCAAATAAATATTTTAAACCACAGTGGTCTATTCTTAATTCAAACATTTTGCCCATTAAATAATGCATTCACATCTTCAAAGCATGTAACATGACTTTAAGTTCCAAGTCATGGGTAGCATAATTCTTTTCATGCTCCTTCAAGGTTTTAGACTCACGACACATCGCATGGTTTTTTTGCATAAGAATTCTTTCAAGTCCTTGCTTACATGCATTTGTACACACTACAAAGTCACTTTCCGGGTCTACAATTTTCAGAATTGAAGTACTTGTGAGAAGCATTTTTAACAACTCGAAGCTTTCTTCACATTTATGTGTCCATTCAAATGTTATCCCCTTCTTTTGCACCCTTCTTTTGCAAAGAAGATTGCACCTTTCTACTGAGTGCATTAGCCACTTTTTTTCTTTCTTGTGTTAAAGTTCAAAATCAAATTCATATAAAAATTATAGCCATCTAGGTTGCCTGAAATTTAATGTTGGCTGCTCAAATAAATATTTTAGACCATAGTGGTCTATTCTCAACTCAAACATTTTGCCCATTAAATAATGCATTCACATCTTCAAAGCATGTAATATGACTTTAAGTTCCAAGTCATGGGTAGCATAGTTCTTTTCATGCTCCTTCAAGTTTTTAGACTCATAACACATCGCATGATTTTCTTGCATAAGAATTCCTCCAAGTTCTTGCTTACATGCATATGTACACACTACAAAGTCACTTTTTGGGTCTACAATTTTTAGAATTGAAGTACTTGTGAGAAGCTTTTTCAACAACTGGAAGCTTTCTTCACATTTATGTGTCCATTCAAATTTTATTCCATTCTTTTGCAAAGAAGTGATTGTGTGAGCAACCTTGGATAAATCTTCAATGAACCTCCTATAATAACCAACCAGGCCCATAAAATATCTCACATCTGTTATATTATTGGAGTTGGTCAGTTCATAATGCCTTCAATATTTTCTGGATCCACTGAAACTCGTTACTCTGAAATAATGTGACCCATACAATGAATCTTATTTTTTATAAAAATAACATTTTCTTAGCTTGGCATACAACTTATGCTCTCTTAGCAATTGCAAATCCATTCTCAAATGTTTTTCATGCTCATCTTCATTCTTAGAGTAAATAAGAATGCCATCTATAAAAACAAAAATAAACTTGTCCAAATACCCGTTGAAACGTTATTCATGAAACAAATAAAGGTAGTTGGTGCATTAGTGAGACCAAATGACACCACTACATATTCACAGTGTCTATGAATTATTATAAAGGTTTTCTTGCGAATATCTTCTTCTATGATTCTCACCTGATGGTAACCAGACCTCAAGTCAATATATGAAACACTTTTGCCCCTCTGATTTGATAAAAAAGATCATTTGTTATAGAGAGAAACTTCCTATGGCTTGGGGTTTACCACAATAGACTGAATGACACTAGAAATCAATCCATTCCAATATGCAAGAGAAATAAATACATATAAAACTAAGGGATATGAAGCGTACCTTATTCCGGACGGTTGATGTAGATCCCCGTTGAGCTTTTCCAACACGTTTGTATTCGCAATTCGCTCTCAGCAACAACAAACAAGACAATCATGCTATATATCAAATTGTTAGACCTACTCTAGCATATATATTAACCATCATGTATAAGAAAATAACTACATCCATGGATACAATATTCATAGTTATGCACATGTATTGGACAGGAAATGGATATTTTTATTAATAAAAATAGAGATAGAGCAATTACAAACTCTGTCGACACTTCTGCGAACCGAAGAAACTGAGTCCTCCCCTTGGGCCTCCACCACTTCAATCCTCCATCACAATGCCAAGCTTACAAAACAAAGGAAATCTTGGGAAGAGCAACACTGTGTGCTCCAAAGGGACAAAGGGATGCAGACTCAAGCATAAACAAGTGAGGCAACAATGAACTATAGTTTCCTTGCTCTCCAAATTCTCCTCCTCAATCTATCCAAATAGGCAATGGAGGGTCGAGTCTGAGCATTCTCAAGGCATATGGAAGGTCAAGACTTAATTTATTTGGGACTGTCTAAGGAAAACTCCAAAAACTTTTGTCTTAATTCCCGATGTACGCGGGGTTTGGTTCAAAAGTTGTGTGTACACGCAGATATTTCTTTAAAAGTCGCCTATACACATAACAAGTATTTTTTGGGGACTTTCTTGGAACGTCAAAGTATAATATGAGAAAAGGGGGTCCAAAGAGTCTACAGAGGGACATGGAAGGCCATAAAGGTGTGATCTACCAAGTGTGGTAAAATCAACTATAACAGATGCCCCCTAATGTGTGAGGTCAGAGGGGTAACATTATGGCTGAAATAAATTATATCCATCCTAGAAGTGGAGTAATGAAGACCCAGGTGGAAGAACCAGCCACTCATCAATACAATACAATGATAAATATTTGCATGTGATTGTAAATATACATGTAGCAGTCCTAGATACATAAGAGTACAATGGCCATGAATAGGCATGATAAACAAATGTCATGTGTGGTCATCGCCACATACAATATACAATGAACAAGATCTCCATAGTGGATGAAGATATCTGGTAGCATACTGGAATCTGGTCATGAGAGATGACATCTAATAAATACTGGCACGATCAAGGAGGTAGCATATTTGAAATGTCACCAATCTCGGAGGTCTTCTACGTAAACAACTACAATTGCATGTCCCATCACGCGAATAAAGGTGTCGAGGTCGAACATGATGGTCCATCGTTTGATTACCAGTCATAGACGTATACCGTTAACAGATGAGGGATATCACATCGATAATGATAATGGGAATTAAGGTACAGAGTGCAATCTAACAAGTGTGAATAGATGTGTTGAGGTAAAACACTTGAAAGAATTCATCGATCAGGGGGCATCGATGTATTCCCAAAACTGTCGATGGCGAGAGAGCCTACCGATACTAATTACTGCAAGTCTCAAGGCACTCAAATGGACTCTAGACTCCTATTCCATAATAAATGATCCAAAGTCGATGGAATGGAATCTGCTGGAAGGAGGGCATTAAGGCATCCTCCATCAACCAACACAAGGTACTCAACAACGCTAGATAATGTGGAAGAACTCAAACAGACAAGATGTGCACAAACCAGTAATTGTATCGATAATGGCCGACATGCAAAGTCAAGATAGTTGAGGAATGGCCAAATCAGGCTAAAACTTCCTTCAAACAAGAGCATAAGGTGAATGGTGATTGAATATAGGAAACATAGACTCGACATGCAAACTAAGACAACTATGTGACACAGGAGGCATCGACAGATGCTCCATAGAGACTGGAAGCATAAACAGTAAGTGGAGAAAACTCAGAATAACGAGTGCAACTCCTAAAGTCATACTAATAACCCAACCAATGGATGTGATATACAATGCTCTGTTTGAAGGCAACTCGTCTCGACAACTGCCAAATATAATATAATTTCTCATCCGGATTTTTATGTTTTTATTTTAATTTTTTTGGACTTTTTTTTTTCCAAATTAGAAAGCTTGAAAAAAGAATAAAAGTGCTTATAGTATCCAACTAGGAGGAGACGCGCGTCGCAGGAAAGTAAACTAGTTCCAAGCAGTGGAACATACCTATGCTCAATGCAAGGAAGCATGTGCAGGATGAGGACACTTGGGGGAAGGTGTCCTCCCAGTAAGGGATGATCAAGCTACAAAGGATATATAAAAGGCCTTGCTTGGCTAGGATTGGGACAAGCTCGGGCTACATGGCTTATAACTCTGAAGCAGGGAGCCAACATAAAGCCTCAATAAGGAAAACAAAACTCATGAAATGCTATTACAACTTGATATACAAGGGAGTCCCTATAGGGGATGGCCAACATAAAGTTCAAGAGGAGTATGAAGTTCTTGATCAAGGACATGGCGGGACTACAAGAGACTCCCAAACCTAAAGGTGAAATCTCAGCATGGGTACCAAACTGCAAAATGGGATCTAACTAGGGCACCCATGTATAGGACATCTCTACCACTTACATAATGTCACTTCCAATAGCAGTATGAAGGTTCTGTGACATGACGAAGTGGGTTCGTACCTAGGGTTAAGGTGACATGGTCATAAGGCAATGCATAATGCAAGCGGATATGGAGTCCTAACCTATATGCCAGTTCAGAATTATACCTATAATAGATACGAACTGGTCAAAGTCTCGGTGAGAGTGTACAAAAAATGGACCCTACATGACAACAATATTAGTCCAAAATAGGTAGAAACAATCAGTAAAGAGTCCAAACTATAGGATATAGGGAGGACTGATCATGACAACTATATTCAAAGAAAACAATGCGATGGAAGATGGGACATAAGAAGGAATGTAAGGTGGAGACCCAACATTCATGTATCCACTACCACCCCCTATGAGAATTAACACTAGTGTTAAGACCCGACTGAGGGAGGGAAAATCCTCCACAAATGGAGTAGAGGGTGGAATATGACCACTCCCAAATCTATGAGCAAAGTAAGGGGTTGTGGTGCCCCCCAGTCGAACACCAAGGTCTGCACTAGGACCTGAATGAGTGATGGGATACTTGATCCATATGGATATCAGTGGCCACCCACCTATTCCACTGGCTCAAAAAAATTGTCCATTGTGGCAGTTTCCTAGTTATTTTTCTACGGTTTTTCGGGTCCCAAACTTCTGGAGCCATTTTGAGCCCCTAAACGACGTTTTTTTGGCATCAAATGGTCATGGAAATTGACTCCGTTCCAATCACATAAATTTAAGATGTAAATATTAGATAGATGTATCCAACGAGGTATCGAGCGCCCAAATCGAAGATCGTATGTAAAAGTTATGACCTCAAGAAGTTGTCTGTTCAGCTTACCACCTTGGGGCCACAAACTTTATGGCGGCTCATCTTCTAGGGTTATGTTTTGGAATTTTGGGGTTCTCTCCCTCATTCTTGCTATAAATAGGCCCCTTTGGCCACATTTTGTATTTAGCTTTGCATGGATAAGCATAGCAGTCACATCTCTTCTCAAAGATAGCCATCGCCATTCTAGCTATTGTATTACATTCTGTTTTATTTCCGTCATTTAATAGAATATGTGTTTACTGTATCTTTGTTATCTTTGCAAAATGTCTGTGATTATGATTTTGTATTTGTTCTTTCATTTCGTTCACACACAAATCTGGATCAATATTAGTAGTGATATTAGGCATGTCGAACATAAAAGGACTCAAACCCAAGAGAACATAAATATACTCAAGTAATTACGATCCCTAAAGTCAATTAGTGCACAAAGAGCACACTCCTAATAGAACCTAAGCCAAAATGCAAGAAAGCCAAGGGGAGGATAAATGAGATCTCAAATGTAGCAGGTATGTCTCACCTAAGAGAGTCCAGAAACTCCCATACACTACAAGCAGAGGTGTGTAACCAATTATAGTGGCCCTCAGCTTCAACACGTAAATTGACTGTGATGTCCAACCCCTACATGGCCAGGACACTCACAGAATAACCTCTGTAAGTACCCCCTCTTATACCTAGGTATGGCAACTAAGGTCACCCTAATATAACCAATGCTCAGGCGGACAGTCATAGGCAGGATCTACTGTATGGGCAGGGTAACAAAGCCTGAAGCTCGAAAGCACCAATCGATACCTCAAAAGCCCCCGCATATGAATAATATCCTGGAAATATATCCGATGCTCACAAAAAGTGACCAAGGGCTATCCAAACCATGATCATGTATGTTTCTTCGTGCTTAACTCCTGTGTAATAGGAGCCTCCTGAGAACACTAATTATACCAAGGATTTCACTCTCTCACCTGGCCAGACACCTACTTATTTTGTTTAGTAGTCTTGGAGAATTTACTCATAATGAACTATTGCAAGACTCTAAAGCCTAAGCTTGTTGATGTACCCTATCAAATAAAAATGTATAATTCATTTTAAATTAAGCATTGATTTCATGGGTTTTGATTACTCAAGGAAATGACCGTGCAACCAATGATGTTATAACTCAGCAGTGAAAGTAAATATGCACACCTAACAAACAATGTCAAGTGAAATTTCCAAATGCCAATGCAATCCCGAAGGGATATGAAGCATACCTTATTCTGGATGGTTGATGTAGATCATCGTTGAGCTTTTCCAACACACTTGTATTCACAATTCGCTCTCAACAATAGAAAACAAGACACTCATGTTATATATCAAAGTGTTAGACCTACTCTAGCATATATATAAACCATCATGTATAATCAAAATAACTACATCCATGGATACAATATTCATAGTTATGCACATGTATTGGACAGAAAATGGATTTTTCCATTAATAAAGACAGAGATAGAACAATGTCAAACTCTGCTGACACTTCTGTGAACCGGAGAAACCAAGTCCTCCACTTGCACCTCCACCACTTCAATCTTTTATCACAATGGAAAGCTTACAAAACAAAGGAAAGCTTGGGAAGAGCAGCACGGTGTGCTCCAAAGGGACAAAGGGATGCAAACTCAAGCATAAACAAGTGAGGCAACAATGAACTATAGTTTCCTTGCTCTCCAAATTCTCCTCCTCAATGTATCCAAGAGGCTCAATATATAACACTCCAAATAGGAAATGGAGGGTCGAGTCCAAGCATTCTCAAGGCATATGGAAGGAAAAGAGTCAAGTTATTCGAGACTCTGAGGAAAACTCCAAAAACTTTTGTCTTAATGCACATTTTCCGATGTACATGGGTTTTGGCTCAAAAGTTGCGTGTACACGTAGATATTTCTTTAAAAGTCGTGTATACACATAAACAGGTATTTTTTGGGGACTTTCTTGGAACATCAAAGTATAATATGAGCAAAGGGGGTCCAAAGAGTCTACAGAGGGACATGGAAGGCCATAAAGGTGTGATCTACCAAGTGTGGTAAAATCAACTATAACATCATCAACTTGAGGCAATGGGTACTTTTTTTTCACTTTCACTTTATTCAGTTTCCCGTAATCAGTACATAACCTCGATGTTCCATATTTCTCTTCACAAATAGTACTGGTGCTCTCCATGGAGACACACTTGGCTTTATTTACTTCTTTTCCAATAATTTTTGCAATTGCATTTCCAAATCTAATTCTAGTGTACTCATCTTGTAAGGCGTCTTGGACACCGGTGTTGCTCATGGCACAAGATTGATTGTAAAATCAATGTCCCTATTTAGAGGAATTCCCAAAACTTCATCGAAAAACGCATCCCTAAATTTTTGCAACACATTATGGTCCTCCAACTTGGGAATTTCATTCTTTGTTTTCTCTAAAACATTGGATGCATACAATTGACAACCTTTTCTCAAAAAATTCTTCAGTTGCATGGCTGAAATCTATTTAACATTTTTTTTCTTTGTGATTCTTTTTAAAACCCTTTGGTTTTCCTTAATCATCAATGCACTCAAAATTTTTGTTGTGACAATCAAGTTTAACTGTATGTGGCCCCAACCAGTCCACTCCAATGAGAATCCCATATGAACCAAGTGGAAAAATATTAAGATTTGCACAAGTGAACTGTCCACCCATTTCTAATGGAAATTTATCTACCATCTCACTAACTTTTGTTTTAGTTCCTGAGGCTAATTGGACCAACCAAGATTTACTATGCTTGTTTTTTCTTAAAAGCACAAATCTCAAACAATTTTAGGAGTGATATAATTGTGAGTAGATCATGGTTAAATTAAAATATAAATAGATTGCATAGTAATTTTACCTTCAACCTCAACACAGTTGATTGATGAACTGCCTGGAAGTCCTCTAGTGCAACATAATTCCTAGGGATTTTCCTTGACACTTAACCCACATTTTCAACCTCTTAATTGTTGTGAACTTGCTTTGCACTCCCATACCTATGTGGACAGTTTCTAAGTATATGGTCCCATCCACATCCCAACATTGAAGTGGCTATGTTGGTTCCCTTAGCTCTCCTGGATCTCTTGTCTTGTCTCTTAGCATCCTAGCTGGCTTCGTCACACCTTGTGGTGCCTACCTTGGCTGATTTCTGAAATAAGAAGGCTTGAACCCCTTCTTCCTTTGGTCAAACTTCTCATTTTTCTTGACCTTCCATGCTTTATGGAAATATGTCTTGCTTTAGGCTTGATCATAACAATATTTGGCCTTTGTTATGGTCTCATCTAGAGTTTAAGGCTCATCAAACTCAATTCTATTTTTATAATATTGTGGAAGACCATTTAGAAAACATTGAATTTTCACTTTGTCATCCCTGATGTACTTGACATATCTCAACAACTCCAAGAATTTATTTGCATATTCCTCCATAGTCATTTGGTCCAATTTCAACTCATGGAATTCTTTATTTTTTTCATCATAGTACCTATCAGAGAGATACTTTTGCTTGAAGTGTTTCTTGAATTGATTCCACGCAATCTTTATTTCATTGACCTTCTTTCTTTTCCTAAGACGATCCCACCAAATAGAGGCCCTTCCATTCAGTTTGAATATAGCAACTCTAGTTTTTTTTAGTAGTCTTGAATTTGGAAATACTTCCTCATCCCAAGAAGCCAAGCCTAATATTTTTGATCATATTTTACCTCACCATCAAATCAGGAGGTTTGGCCTTCCTAAATTCTCCATGTAAATTGTTATTTGAAGGCTCTTCCTCTTCTTCCTATGAGATGAAGAGCTTGATCCATCAATCGAATCTTTAGAGTCAAATGACTCACCAGAATAGAATTCTGGAGTATATGAATTCCATTTAGAAACTCTTCTTGAACTATAGGACCTCTTGTGAGAGTGCCTCCTTGAGCTACTCCCACTCTTTTCTTGATTTTTTGAGTGATTCCCATAGTTAATCTTCCTTTGAATATCTGTCAAATTTGGAATCATAGCTGCATTGAGTTGATTCTATTCTTCTTGAGATCTAATCAACCTTACACTATCCTCTCTACAAATTTGTAGTTTCACCCTTAGGATCCTCATGGTTTTTGCAATGTCTAGGTGAGTCACTTGGTTTCTCCCACCATTGTATTTTCTCTTTGTAGTCTCAATCTGTATGTTCTCTTGCACCGCATTTGTCTCAATTTCATAAGGATCATGTGCATTATACACGATGATGACCTTCTTGGCCCAACCAAGACCAAGATCCCCAACTACAATATAATCATTGATGACACTTAACAATCACTTGTATAATTCTAAATCTACAAAATTATTCATGTAAACACATTCGTTATATTCATTACATCCTCCTAAAATAAAATAAAAAATCATTTTTTTCATGTATTATGTAAAATATCCGTACTGATAATTTTTGTCAAATTATGTCTATTAATACTTTTATGAATAAATGATAGAAATACTTGAATCGCCAATTTGAATTTGACCATGCACAACTATTCCCCTATGGATAAGCTTTCCAACGACTACATGCATGTTTAATTCTGATTCCTAAGCAACAAGTTACAATGCTCCCAAAATTGCCACATTTGCCCAATTTATGCACTTTTCATGTAGGTGCATTTAACCTCAAAGGCCAACTTTATACACTTGTAGCAGATAATATATGAAGAACTAGAACAAATTCTTTATTATCCTAGATAATAAATGCGACTAGGATTACTCCGTAACTTCCCTCTTTGTGATCTAATGTTTTAGTCGCCTGCTATATGATTATGGAATTTACTATTGTGTCTTTTTCAATTTTCTTTAGACTTAAAAAGTTGCAATCATGTAGCATTCATTCATTACAAAATCAGACCAATTTTATCCTGCTCCAATGGCCGCGATTAAACCACAAATTTAAATTTGTTGATTATAAAAAGGAATGGGGTTCAAGGGGGGTTTTGGGTCGAGGCCAGCGCCCTCATTTTCTTTTTGTAAACAATTCAATTTCGCGCAATCTGTCGCATAAGAAGAATATAATTTTTTCCTTGACCTGGCAAGGGTACTGACATGGATTGGCATGTGCCTCTTGAGGTGATAGACAAGTTTGAAATGTCACCCCGGGGCGCGACCATGTCACCCTCCACCCGTTACCGTGACACAAAACCACCCAATATTGGGCGTCAATGTGTCGGTGGTTTTCCCACTACCAAAAGTAGTAACTCCCCCTCACGAAAGTGGTTTGAAAAAGTTGCTTAGGAAGGCGTTGCAATAAAAAATTGACACACATCTTGTGTGTTTTCCCATCGCGCGCTCATCCAATTTTATCCAATGTGCAGTACTTTACCGATGAGTTATAAGCATTGTCCATCGATCTCCTTCATCATCCAACAAACAAATATTTTTGTTCCACTATTATCCTCCATGCATGTTGTTCATGTGCTATCAACTGCAACTGTTGATCTTCCATAACATCTAATGGTCATGTTTATGCCTGTCTCCACACTCCACTATATGCCATCACTTGTGCATGGACTCGATGTGGCATGTCTACATCATACCTATGGATCCTCCCCATCCTGCCTTCTACCCACATGGATCCTCCATGTCACTTGTCCAAGTGGCATGGGTGGGCCCACCGTAAAATTCTCAATTTTAAAAGTTTCTAATTTTCATAAAATCTTAATTCGGAAATAGGGAAATTATTTTAGATTTATTTTAAAATTAATTTTGGACCCTTATTTGTCACTTAACAGAAGCCAAATTCCATAGAACCATTTCCACTACAGATATGCAAATTTCAAAAAAATTCCTCAACTAGTTTACCTATTCTATTGGTAAACCGCAGATTTACCTATAGTGTGACTAGGATACCATCCAATGATTAAACCATAGATTTCTCATAGGATTATTTCATCTGCAACTTAGATTTCTCCTGTAACTGTGCATTTTTGGTCCATACAACTATGGCGTTATAACTGGAAGCTATGATGCCACTCTTCCACGTCCCCATCCCTCAATCCAACCAGCGGGACGTGACATTAACTAAATAAGGGCTACTAAAATTCACCCAAACCAATAATTATGAATTCATGACAGTATAAACATGTGTGAAGATGCGTGAATGAATAATACACATTGAAAACAAACTTAATCTACACACATAACGTGCATTTATAATCATAATCATTACATGCATCAAATAAACATTGCATATTTAAACACAAAAGATAATATTTATCTTTAACAAAGAAGATCCAAGCAACTAGCTATGTAAGAGTGATTTTCCACCTAAACGTAGGCATTCGGTCCAACACATACTCTTTCTGCTGAGAGGCCACCAAGGTGAACGAAACACCTACAAGCCTTTTTCACTAAACCCATAACCCATTCTTCTCTCTATGCTTAGCCAAAACTCATATAAAGCTCTACAAAGATTTCACTTGGCCATCACAAGCATGGAACTCCTTTCAACTTCCCCACACAACACAAGGAAGGAATTCCCCTTCACTGATTTATATTTCCTTAAGGGAATCCAACCCTTACAATGATCACCAGTTTGTGTAGTAAGAGTCCAATCTTCTATAGGTTGTTGGATAACCCCCTATAGTTTAAGTTATGGCTTCTCAAGCACCCCATAAGTAGATGAACTCAATGGGTAAGGGTTTCTATCTTTCCCAACCTCTATGCTCACCTACAACCATATATATTTTCCTTCCTTAATTAAGCTCTATCTCCAAATTCGAATTTCTGAGTTATGCACAGTCTGGTAATGGACATGAACAGTAGTGGGAAAACTCTATGCAATGTAGAAAACATGCATGAGAGAATGATCAAAGAGAATTGGCATCAAGGGATATGTATGTGATGGTGAAAATACAACTGGCATAGCTTCTAACCATAGAATAAAGTGACTCCTGACATTTGACATAACTGTCATAACCCCCATGCTTCAATAACTACATGAACTGACTTTTCCTATCAACCTACCATATGCATTCAATGATTGGGTTTAATAGTCAAGATGAATTAATTGGATTATTTAAAGCACATGGAATATTTGGACGAGTTTTAAGGTTTACCCACAACAATAAATGATTTAGTTTCCGATAGACCCCCTCTCTTCCCCTCTGGTGGAATCATAGCCTCTCTAGTGCTCTTTACACAACCATTTTGGACCATTCTATTGTTTTTCAACATAATATTTACATAAATTTTGAATTGGCATGCTAATCCTATCATAAAGTCCAATAAAAATATATACATTATACATGCCTAGCCATTCACTAGTAGGGCCTTGGCCTTGAGCTTCACACTAAGAATCCATACTGGCATACTTAGTTCATCTATATAATTTTGGTTAAATACATTCCAAGTCAAAACTATCGGTATTACAAGGCATAATATCAAATTCATTAAATGAAGTGTGTTAGTAAATGTTACTATTGAATTGTAGAAGACTATGAATAACATTGAGAACACGTTATGAATAACAATGAGATAGAATTCGTGGAATGGAAAGGTATTTTGAGTTTAAAATGGATGGAAGAATCTTAGAAGATAAATTTTACTCATACTAATTCGAAAGAACACAATTACAATATCGAGGGATTGCAATGTGTTTAACCCCATAATTACAAAGAAAAATAACAGGCCACAATGGAGTACTAGTGCTGAATAGATAGAACTTGAAAAACAACTCTTGTATTAGTGATGTCCAAAAGAGAGGGCCATATTCACTTTCCTCAAGGGGGAAACCTCCTATGAGCATAACTCCAAATACAAAACAATCCTTGATCACTTTACATAACCTTCAACTCTATATAGTGCATCAATAGAAAAAACCCTAACTACATGTGGTCCCACTATTGATAAAGGTCGACCCTCTACATTGAGTAACTATCAACTAACTCTATAATAGGCCTTATTCAAAGAATTTGTACTTGATAAGGTAGATGGGTTAGTGTAGAAACCTAACATGCTCTCCCCCTTTGAAATAAACCTTGTCCTCAAGGTTGGAGATAGAGAAATTACTACAAAATAGTTGATGATTCCCAAGTAGCATCTTCTGGATGCGTATCCTTCTACTAAATGAAAACTTCTTGGATAGTGAACTATCAAAGGTGATTCTCTCAAGTGGCAAAAAATATTTTTGGTAGATCCAAATGGAGTCTTCTTCATTGAGTTCCAGTAATAGGTAGTTTGAACTTGACAATTATGCCCCTAAAATTTTGGTGCCTACTTCTGAATGACCTTTACCTTTGAGAGATGTTTGCTTATTGGGTTGGAGACGAAAGTAACACATAATCCCCTACCCCAAAGGAAAATTTTGAGAGATGTTGGTATACATGTTGTTTCATGTGAATATAGTCCATAACCAAATATTCCTTAAGTGTGGAGAGAATGGCTTCATGATTGTGACATAATATCCATTGCATACACCATTGAAGTCCCTAATATATATGAAACTATTGAAGGTGGATGTTGGCCATATATTGCTTAGTATGGAGTCATTTGTGGAGCATCAAAATAACAAAATGCGATAGAATACTAGTGTTGAACAAAAAATACAAGAGATAAGTAGATAGAACCTAAGAAATAAATATTGTATTAGTGTTGTCAAAAAGAGAGTCGTGTTCACTTTCCTCTTCAAGGGGGGAAACCTCTTATGATTAGAGCTCCAAATATAATAACAATCATTGATCACCTTACACAACCTTCTACTTAATATAAAAAAACCTAACTACATGTGGTCCCACTATTAAAAAGGGTTGACCACCTAGTTGGTCTTACTTTAAAAAAATACCCTTCTACATTGAGTAACTATCAACTAACTATAAAATATAAACTAAATAGAGATCCCTATGGGAAAAATATGGAAGACCTGATTTCTGAGCTGGATCTGCTAGATCTGCCTTTAAAAAATGGGATATACACTGGAGTAACAAAAGGATAGGTGCAGGATACATCGCGACCAGGCTTGATTGTCTCTTGGTAAGTGCCACTTTCCTTCTTAGAGACCTCAATATTGTTTCTTTTACTTTTCCCTTGGTTTTCTCGGATCATAAAATGATATCCTTGGTTTTAGAAACCTATGTAAACCTCAGTCCCATACCCTTCCGCTTCAACCCCTCTTAGCTGCAAGAGGAAAACGCCATGGCCATTGTAAGAGAAGCTTGGAGAATGGATTACATTGGCTCTCCTAGTTACATTTGGGAGAGTAAGTTTAGAAGGGTTCATTATGATCTGAAATCCTGGGTGAAAATAGATTACAAAAGCGCTAGCAATAAGAAAAGACAGCTTCAATCTCGACTGGAAGCCCCTTCATTCCAAGATGAAAAAGGAGGAAATCACCCCTCTTTTTATCAACCAAGAAAAAGAGTTAAATCTAAAGATCCTCATTGCAACTAGATGTGAGGAAGAGGAATTGAGGGTGAAGTCTAGATAGCTATGGTTAAAAGGAGGGGACAGTAATATAGATTACTTCCACAAGAAAACAAAAGCAAGGCTCTATTTTAACATGATCAAAGAACTAAAGGAGAAAGACGACAAGAGGATGGTGGAGTATGAGGAGATCAAGGATCATGTTTTTCAGCACTTCAGAGACCTATAAATGGACAAGAAAGAGACCGATCCACTAGCATAGGTTGACAAAGGTGACACGATAAGATAAGGAATAAGGCATTAGAGCCTATCCACACCCCCCCCCCCCCCCCCCCACCCCTTAATGACAAATTCCTAAACTCCTAACATAGATTGAAGTTTAAAAAACTTCACTTCTATAAGAACCCTTGTGAAACATCTACAACTTAATCATATGTAGGGAAAAATTACACTTTTAGAACATGATCCTAAATAAGATTTTTGATTAATTACATCTGTAGTTCAATATGTTTGTTATGTTGATGTTGAACCAAATATTTACTGAGCTTGATGGCACTCTATTTGTTACACTAGAGGGTAGTGAGATGCTGATGTTGGAATCCAAACTCTGAAAGGCTCTGTTGATACTCTGCTCCCGTTGAAGAAAGAGTAAGAGCTTCTCGTGTCTTACAATCCCAAGTGATAGGTCCAAAACCAAGATTGGAAACATAACCCACAGTAGACTTTCGATCAATAGGGTCACTGTCAATCAAAATCAGTGAAGCCAATCAACAAAGAATTCCCCCCAAACTTTAATGTATCCCAAACTTAATTGTACCCCAATATATTGAAATATCATTATTATTGCTTTCCAATGACTTTCATGGGGAATTTGTATATACCAAACAACAAGATCAACATCAAAGGAAATATAGGATGGGTACAAGTAAATTATAAAATATGCCAACCAACTAAAGGTACAAAGTGGCATCTACTTAGGGCATAGTGCAAGTGGTTTTAAGTTTGACTCCATTCTAGAAGGGAGACTGGGATGGTTTACAATATTCCATGTGAAAATGACAAAGGAGATCATAATCATACTTAGAGTGAGAAAGATAAATTCATCCTTTGGTTTGCAAGACTTTGAGAACAATAAAATAATGCAAATGTATTAAGTCGGCCATTTCAAATTTCTTTTAACGACATATTTCACATGGGTTATGTTATCCCTAGGGTCTACACTGGACTACTATAGGGAAAATCTAGGGCACTTAAGAAAGGGAAATGAAAGACATAAGGTTTAATTCAGGGGGTTGGTTAAAGATTAGGCTAAGGAAGGTCTGCATGTAAATAAAATAACATCAAGTATAAGAAGAACTATAAATCAAGACTAAACTATGAACTGGAAGTGTCAAGAATTATAATCATAAGGCTGAGAAGAAATACATCAAATGAATAACAAAGTTATATTTCTTTCATGCATTCAAAATGGCTCCATACATAATAATGTTATTTAAGAAATTGAAAGGAACAAACAATAAATCACAGGAAGTAAATACACACAACATTTATATCAGTAGTTCTGCGATTTAAATCATGCAGCACATATAATTCTGTAATCCATCCAATAATAAATCATTACATATAAGAGGGCACACAGTTCATATTTCATTCAAAGTCATAAGTTCATGAGTATTGTATTGTATCTTACAAAACAATGAGATCATTCTCTAGCCACTCAAAATGGAACCCCTTCTTTTTCACCAGTTTAACAATATGTAGACTTTGAACACAAAAGTCTTCAAGGATTCGATGACTATCCATTTTACTAAAAATAGGCTTCATAATCATAGGATGATCTAATTTAACCAAAATATTTATGGATCCTAGTTTAATTTTAATATCTTATCAAAATATAGATAGAGTCTTAAAGTTTAATAGTATACACGATATACTAGGCAAACTATTAACAATAATATGTTCAAACTTAAAACAATTTTAACAAATCTAAAGGTGTATGACTTCAAAATTTGATAGCTGCCTCATGGAACTGTTTGTTTCTAGTAGAATATTCTATGTTCTCACCTATAATTGCCTCTTCTAGGTTCAGTCTTCATCTTTCTCGAATCCTCAATGGTCAATTCTGGTTTTGCATCGTGTCCTGAAGAACACACGTGCCAAGATCAGTCAAGATCCTCAAATTCTCATTGCTCTCTACAGTTTTTTCCCTTTGTTGTTTACAATCCTCTTTCTAGTATTTTTTCGACTGAGTAGCTTTGCATTGATATTCTTTAGCTTCTAATTGAATCAGAATACCTTAGTGAATTTGATCATTATATTAGGCCTTTTATTTCCAACCTTGCTTACCCTGTACAACAATGAATGATTTTTATATTTTAAACATTTCATTGAATCTTTGTAATTCTTTAATCTTTTCTTCAATTTTTTTATTCTTCAATTTCAAACTGATCACTTTTGTTTTATCTTCAAGTTCTGTAGAGGAAAAGTCTTCCAAAGGTGGAGCTGGTTCAGCTACTTGTTCCTCCTTAAACTTAACATTTGACATAACATGTGAACTTAGCTTCTCACATGTAACAAGCTCTATGACGAGCTTCTCTTCCACTTCCTTAAAAAAATTTGGACTTACATGTTGCTCTGGTTCAGGGGAGCATGGAATGGCATTTATGGTATTTTATAGATTAGCTAGAACTTGTGTTATGCGTCTTTCCTTCTCCAAGGATGATCTTGGTTCATTTTCATAACTCTATCAGTAAATGGTAGACCAACCAAGTTCTTTCAAGCCACCAGGGGAATTAAGCAAGGTTGTCCGCTGTATCCATATCTTTATCTGATGGTAGCTAACTCTCTGAGCAGGAATTTGTAGCAACAACAAGATCTTGGGGAGCTCAAGGGTCTAAATATTGCAAGAGGTGTTAGAGTGGTAAATCATGCACAATTCGCTGATGATACCGTCCTTCTTGGTGGCGCATCCATAATCATAGCAGAAAGGTTCAACAGTGTGCTCACCAATTTCCTTAATGCTACGGATGGTAAACTAAATGTCACTAAATCCAAGATATATGGTTGGAATTGTCTTCCCGATACCATGGCAAGGATCTCATGAATGCTTGGATTCGAAAGAATTACAACATGGAATTCATTGAACTACCCGGGCATCCCCATATTTAAGCAAAAATAAGAAGGCTGATTGGAATGGACTAATAAATAAAATTAAAAGAAAAATTGATGCCTGGGGAACCCGATGACTTAACCCAGCTGGAAAGATAGTCCTCGTCAGAGTTGTTCTCTCTGCTCAACCGATTTATGCTTGCTCTATCTCACTAGCTCCTCAACGAATTATACATGATATCAATGGAATGATGCTGAACTTCCTTTGGAAAGGAGGTAAGGCGTTCAGTAACAAAAAAATTAATTGATTTCCTAGGATGTGGTGTGCAGTCCAAAGCAGTTCGGTGGAGTGGGAATCAGAGACCCACACGATATGAACCTAGTGCTTGGGGGAAAAAATCTGTGGTGAATTTGTACTGGAGAAATAGCATGGTGGAAAATGTCCCTGCAAAACAAATGTATGTCAGAAAATAGAAGTAGGTGCGTGGATAGAATAAGCACGAGTAGAGCTGGGTCTCCAATTTTGGAGCTCTGTAAAAAATATGTTTTTTTAATGAAATATAACATCTACTGGATTGTTGGGAATGGAAAACGAATTAGAATCTCGTAGGATAAAATTGGTCTAAAATTGCTAGCAAACTACTACCATGAGCTGAGCGCGTTGAAGAATTGGTGTGAGCACAACAACTACATAATGAATTCTGATATTTTTGAATGGACGGGAAGCAGTAGATGGAATGGGTGGAAAAACATGGAGCCTCCGGGGCATTTATAGGAAGACTTCAGAATGCTCCTCAAGCTCATGCATGGGAAAGCTCCAACGCATTTAAACTCTGCTGACAACCATGGATGGGGGAAATTGGGTGTTTACTCTGTAAAATAATGACACCACATGGTTTATAAAAAGAAGAACAGGACAATGAAAAGCAACAGGTGGAATAAAATCTGGAGTAGATATGGATTGCCAAAGGTAAATTTCTTCTTTTGGATTCTAGCTCACCGAAAATATGTAACTGTCGAGAAACTGAGGAAGATAGGGATTGTAGGTCTATTACCATGCATATTGTGCAAAGAGGAGAAGGAAAGCTTAGTGCATGTATTCACGGAGTGTAAATTCACATAGAAAGTCTGGAGCAAGGTTCTCAAGGAACTAAATATGAATATTACGCTTCCAACAAATTGGAATGACATTTTCTTCAGCTGGAATGATTATTATCAAGGTTCATTGAATAAAAAGCCAGACTTTGCCAGAGCATGGTAAGCTTTCCCAAGGTTTGTATGCTGGAAAATATGGAATACAAGGAACAAGGAGATATTTGAAGGGAAAAGCGCTTGTGTTAACAAAATATCTGCCACAACAAAGATTCTATGGGTGGACACTTTATCCATAAGAGGAATGAAAAACCTAAAAAATGAATCTCTTACGGTGGAAGAAAGAGATTAGATGGTTGAAATCCTTTGGAATCCCTCCCCTCGTATCAATCTATCAAAGAAGTTGGGACTTTCGTGCTAGCAGATCAGGATGAGTGCGGAGGAATTGAAAAAATGGAGGATTAATACAGGAATTAGTTCATTGTTCTTTGATGGTGCTTCGAAAGGCAATCCAAGTATTGCAGGTGTGGGTGGACTAATTTTTTACCACAAAGGGAGAAAGAAAAAAGAGTATGCCTGGGGCATTGGAAGGGAAACAAACAATGGAGAGAAATGGTATGCTTTAATCAAAGGTTTGGAGCTGTCCAAAGAAATGGGGATTGAGGAAATGAACGTTATAGGAGACTCTTTAAGTGTCATCAGGAAAGCAAGAAATATCTCCAGATACTGGAAAACTCCCTCTACAAAGATGCATCATATGTTTCTCTATTTAGTCAAAGAATTCAAATCCATTACCTTCCTGCATGTTCTGAGAGGACAAAATCATCAAGTGGATAGTATGGAAAATAAAGGGGCTGGTCTGAACTTCGATGTCTTGGAAAAGGATAGTGTCATCAAAGAAAATGTTTGGATACCTTATTTTCTTATTTCTTTTTTAATGCTTTGTTTCTACATTTTATTACTTGGGCAATTTGTAAGAAGATATAACACTCATAGCATAGGCAATCTCCATGCCAACTATAAGCTAGAGAAGGAGGATCAAGGAGAAAGGGATGATGTCCGGATAAGGGAACAATCCGCCTTGTTATTTGCATTCACATTCTTTTTTTTATAATTAAAAAAAACCACAACCGTTTTTGTTAAAAAAAGAAGAAGATAGTCTCTCATATTAATAAAGTACTCCTAAGTATCCTTAAAGTAGAGAGGTTAGGGTAGGACTCTAACATTCCCTCTTGTTCCTCCCCTTCGAAAGCAACCTTATCCTCAAGTTTGGAGATAAGGAAATTGTTGCAAATATTTGATGAATCCCAAGTAGGATATTTTGGTTGCATATCCTTTCAGTAAATGATATTTTCTTGCATATTGCACTAGTGAAGGAAATGCTCATGGGTGTCCAAATTTCTTTTGGTTAGATCCAGATGGGTTTCCTTCTTCATCAAGTTCTAGTAAGGTAGTTTGAAATCGAAAATTATGCCCCATAACCTTCTTCAAAAAAGAAACATAAAAGATTGGGTGGATCTTGGAATGTATTGAAAGGGATAATTTGTAAGCCACTTGTCCAATGTGTTGTCTATTATTATATGGGCCCTATATTTTTTCTGCCAATTTCTAATCATCTTTAGTTTTGAATGATGAGTTCTTATAGGGTTGGTGACAAAGGAACACCTAATCCCCTACTCCAAAGGAACGTTCTAAGTGACGTTGGTCTGCATGTTTGTTACTTATAATCCCTATTATGATTTACATTGTTAAATTGTCGTTGAATTGATAAAGGTAGGATTTTAAAATGTTATATAAATGAATGGCGTTTGTGGATAGGTAACTAGTGGTTCTTGTTAATAATTAATGGTGTGGATACAATGGATTGTTGAAATTTGTACCTAGGAAAGTGTTCCCCTAGCGATTTTTACCTAAGTCACTAAAAGAAAACAAGTTACATGACTTTTGAATTAATTGCTTGAAAAAGTAATTAATGTCACTTTAGAATTATAAAGTGAATTTTCAATTAAATTTAATTGGGGATTGAGAAAGAAATTATTTAATGGAGAAAATTAAATTTTCTCATCCATTGATGAGAAATCACCAGATTAAATTTTTAGGATTTATAATCCTCCCTTGCCCAAACTAGTCTATTAGATTATATTTTCCTAACTTAGGAGTCATTTAGTTATTACTGTGTCCGCTTGGAATAATGGGGCCACTTGTACCAGTCACTAGAGTGTGGGGAACACAGATAGAGGTTAAATCCAACTAAATGCACCTTCATGGATCAATTTATGTGCCTCCTAGACCAATCCCTACAATTTAGGATCCATTGGGAGTGTCAGCACCAACCTCCTTTAGTTGTTGGTAGTTGGTAACTAGTCAAGCTAAGTTATGCTTTAGTTACATTCAGTTAGATGTCCTCTTGTTTAGTTAGCGCCAGTCTTGAATGGTTGCATGTAGGAAGATGCCTATGCTCACCTACTTCTTTCCTACCACATCAGTTCAACTAGTTTAAATGATTATAACTAATGGAGAGACTGAATTAGACATCTGGACTTCGCTAGTTAGCTCTGATAGTGACTTAGACACTTCTAGTTAGCCATGCAGTTAGATTGAGTTGGTAGATTCGAATCGTATCCACATGATTTGAATTCTCCTGTATGTAACACTATTGTATACTATTGGGATTAATGAAGTTTATATCGTAATTATACTGAGCAATACTTATATGTTTCCTATGAAATTTGTCTTGTTCAATGTGTATTATTCATTCCATCACATTGCATAATAATACAATCTAATTGCACTCATTTCCTGAAGATCAATGGCACAATAATTCAAACATGGTATCAGATACTCCTCAGGAAAGCCTCAAGTCTATCCAATCTCCATTGTACACCAGAAGCAGTTGGATTTCCACATAAGTCCCACAAAGTGTGCATTGCTAACTTTGGATTCGTTCAGAGAAGCCTCTGTGGGCATGAAGGACCCTGATAAAGTGTACATGTTGATATGGAAGACTTGATTCTGACATAGTGTGAATTGTTTTTGTGTTTGCATTGTTTTCTTACAGGTGCTATGTAGACTTATTGAAGAAATTAACTGATCAGAAGGAGAATTGATGGATTCTTGGTCTTTCTTACCCCAGATCCTAACACCCTTCAACTATATTGATTGGAGGGTCGATATGCAGGTCTTCTTATGCAATATTAGCCTATATAGGATGACAATGGGCAGAGAGACTGAACCTCATCATCCTGCTGAGAAAAACAAGTTCTTGAACCGATTGGATGAAGCATTTGGATTCCTTTGTGCTCACATCTCTAGGGATCTCCTATTTCATCTCGAGGGATTTAAGACTCCCAAAGAATCTTGGGAGAAGATTGAATTATTTTTTGGCAAGCAATATGAGCTTCGGGGACACATCTTGGAGAACGAGCTAGTAGCCTTACAGCCCAGCAATTTCGAGACTATCCAACAGTTTTTTACTAAATCCAAGTCTCTTGCACTACAATGTAAGTAGTGCAGAATATAGAGGAAGGATGAGCATCTTGTGGTCTCGGTGCTCAGCAAAATTGGTTTTGATTATTTTGTCTTCGTCTCTACCTTCCATTCCGGAATAGCTTCCATCCCCAATTGGAATATGCATTCACTTGATGGCTTTGCCAAGTATTTAATACATGAGCAAGGCAAGTTGGTCCAAATGGCAGTCCTCCAAACTTCCAAGAACCAAGCTCTTCCGATGTCGAAATATACCAATGTGCAAGCTAAAGGGAAACACAAGGGGAAGGAGCCTAAAGCATATGATTCAAAACCAAAAGAGAGTTAGAAGTCTTCTAAAGGAGCTTCGCGATCCAAGAGAAAGAAAAAGTTTGAAAATACATAGTGTCCTTATTGTATGAGGGGTTTTCATCCTGAAATCCATTGCATGAAGAAGTAGATCGAATAGTTTTCTTCCCTCCTTGAACAAAACAACATTGCTCTTCCACATGGATTAAATAAGTCTCATGCTGGACCACAGAAAAAATATCATGAGAGGTACCATGCCTTGAAGTCTAACCTTACTCAGTCAACAACTTATTTGATTGATTTTGGAGCATCCAACCACATGGTTACCTCCAATGAATCCTTATCAACCGTCACACTATCATGAGAACCTAGAATGCACATGGGAGATGACTCCCAAATCACAGGTGTTGAGAGGGGTTTAGTTCAAATCTAACCTAGTGAGTTCAAGAATGTTCTCTATGTACCCTCTCTTGCAACAAATTTGTTATATATGTATCAAATGACCCATACATGCTCTCCCAAGAGATTTACATTCGACTCTGACTTAGTTGAAATCACAAAAAAAAATATTGGAAAGACATAGCGAAAGGTATTTCTAATCATGCCACTAGGGCCTATGAGTTCTCGAATTTTTTTCATGTCTCACGTCCTACAAATCTATTGACTCATGCTAACAACACCAGCAAGATATGGCATGAGAGATTTGGGCATCTCAATTTCAAATATCTCCAGCAACTCCAAAATGATAAAATGGTTGAAGGTTTTCCTCTCATCCAAACTTTCAATGGAGTATGTCCCGGTTGCTTGGTAGGTAAGCATCCAAAGAAGAGGTATGATGTAACACCCCAGTTTTGACCCTGTTGCATTAAATGTACATGATGTATATATTGTAATGATCATGGTGTGGAGCTAAAGGCCAAGGCCCTACCATTGATTGGTTATGCTATGTTTCAGGTTGAAATTGTCACTGATGGTATATCGGGGCATGCGGCATACATATTAAGTTTTTGTCATCATGTAAATATGCATCTTTAATTAAATAACCCGACCAACTACGATCATGGCAACTAAATTGAGAAGGGGCGTGATTTTCACAAGGATAAGGGTGGAGGAAATGTCAAACCTTGGCCAATGGGGTAAAAAGTCATGTGTCATCTTTCCTTGTTTTATTCAACTACCACCTTAAATGTTCAGCTGAGTGGTTGAGGCAGTTATTGTTTGGGAGTGGGTGTGGTAGGATTGTCAGTCCTTGCCCACCTGCACACTCCACTAGCAATGAACCTCACGTTGGGGAGAAGAAGCAAACTCTCTAGGGGCATACCACTCTCCCACAATAGTGTTGAAATGCTCGCGCACTCCCTACTCGCGTCTATCCATTGTTTGTTCATCCGCGCGGATAGCCGGGAGCTGTTCATCTTCGTGCATGAACTAATGTCCGTTCATTATCCTCACGCACATGAATTTTCCTGGTTTTCCGAATGATGCAGCGAGATGAGAGCCGTGCTCTTTCATCCACGATTTGCTGTGAAGGGCCATTCACGTTTTCGGCTGTCTCACAGACTGGTATGGTCGTGTAATTTTCTCATCATTTTACTGTTGAAATTGGAACCGTTGTTCTTCCCGTGATTCATGCTTGCCGCCGTTCTCCTCAAGATTTGCTGTGTGGTTGTGGTCTCCCTCACGTTGTGATTGTTGTGGTCTTCTTTACATTTGGGGTATGGTGCAAGTTTCTCTCACGCACAGACTATTTGGGTTCGTTTTCCCATGTTGTGAGCTGTGCTCACTGATTACATTTCGGGACTATTGTTTTTCCCCCATGTTCGTTGATACGTTTGGGACTGTATAATTTGCTTGAGATTCATTTTTCCCTGTTAAGCTGTAACAGCTGATTAATTGCCTGCGTGCAATGGTTGGTCTTCGGACTGTGTTGGGAGCAGGGATGGGGGCTTGGTTTGCTTGATAAACCTGGTGGCTGGAAACCACACAGACAGAGCTAGAGGGATGGATTTCTTCTCCACAACCCCTGAATAGCACTGGAAGGGAATGCAGGGCCTGAGGGACTGTGTAGCAGAGAAGGGATTGATTCCTTGTGTTGGGTGTGTGTGGGTGTCTTAGAAGTCAGGCTAGTTCTGGTGTAGGTGTTCCCAGCTCTGTAATGAGCTCACCATCTTAGCATTTAGCCTTTCCCAACTGTGTTGGCTTGGCTATGTTTGTGTATCCTTGGCTACGTGTCAGCCTGCTAGTTCCCTTATTCCTTGGAGAATCATGCCCAGCTTGGGGGTGGTAGCGCTGCTGAGAGATTAAGGAGCACGCTGGCCTATGGTTGGGTGGAACGTTGCAGTGATGTAGCTGGCTGCGGAAGGATTTCTTCGTAATATAAGTGATCTTGTCCATTTTTACTTCTGCAACCATATTTACTGTTAATGATATGATGAACATGTTGAATGAATGCTTGTGTGAATGCATGTTGATTCCGCTGTGCATGATAAATAACTATAGCTGTGTCTGATACATGATTGTAGTTGTGTATGATAAACAATTGCACTGGTGCATGTTTTACTTCAATGCATTTCCCTTCAGCATTCTGTTTCAGCAATTTTATGCATGTACATGTTCATGGGGGCTAGTAACCCGGATGGTTAACGCCATGGTCGCGTCCTCTTCGCCGGTCGGAGGGACGGGGATGTGACATATGAAGTTAGGAAGGCACATAGGGATGCCTCTATACTTTATTTGATACATAGTTATGTGGAAGGACCAATTCCCACAACATCAATTAATGCTTGTAGGTATTTCCTCACTTTTATTGATGATTGTTTTAGGTTCTGCTGGATACACTTCATGAAACAAAAATCAAAAGTTTTTAAGGCTATGGTTGAGAATAGTTTCAGGAAAAAGAGCAAGTCCATAAGATCTAATGAGGGAGGTGAATACATTAAAATATATTTCCATCATTATTGTGAATTAGAGGGGATTCGAATGGAACAATCAGTTCCATACACACCACAAAAAAATGGTGTGGGTGAGAGGAAAAATAGTTAACTGAAGGAGATGGAAACATGTCTTCTCCATGCCAAGAATCTTCCTCCTTATCTTTGGGCGAAAGATGTAAACTATGCTTCATACATACAGAATAGAGTGCCTCATAAATCAATGGTTGGGGTCACTCCATTCGAATCTCTACATGGGCATAATCCCAATGCCTCCCACTTGAGATTTTTTGGTTCTAAAGATTGGGCTAGAATACCCATTGATAAGAGAAAGGCCTTCTAAGCCCATAGTAGCGAATGCATTCTGCTGGGATATGCAGAGGATGCAAAATCATACAAGTTGATGGAGGTTGCAACTAGGAAAAGCTTCATTGAGCACAATGTTCAATTGAAGAAGATCGATTGTTTGATCCACCACCATCCGAAGCACAAGAATGTATAACCACTCTTCCACTACCTTTTGATGATGACTATTTGTTACATGTTTCAGATTTAGATGAATAGGTTCAAGATCAACATGATCTTTGTATTGAGGTTGAACCTCATGAGATTCTAGATCCAGATCCAACATCCATTCCAAACCAAATTCCTAAGCCTCGATGGGTTAAAAATCTCATTGCTGCAACTGGGGATGGTGTTGGGAATCCAGAAGACAGAATGAGTACAAGGTCCTAGTATCAGAATGAGCATGTTTCTCTCTCTCTCTCTCTCTCTCTCATATTTTCTCCCTATAGAGTGGTGCAACAAGGTTCCAGGAAAGTGGTACATGATGATAGCGAATGATCAACTATTTGTCCCACATAAGAAGAAAATGGATCATTCTCTACCTCTTCCATACATAAGAAATGCATACAACATCCATCAAATCAAAAGGTCATTGGGAGGTTCACATGCACAACTTTAGGATGTTGTTGCACAGAAGAACCGTGCTGCTGCATAGTGCTGCAAATTGCAGCAGAGTTTTTGCAAGTTATTTCCCAAGGAGGAAGTTTCTCTTCTTCTAAAAATAGCTTGTGTTTCCAAACTAGTCTATTAGATTATATTTTCCTAACGTATGAGTCATTTAGTTATTATTGGGTGCACTAGTACCATTGGGTCCACTTTGGCTAATGGGGCCACTTGTACCAGTCACTAGAGTGTGGGGAACACAGATAGAGGTTAAATGCAATTGACTGCACCTTCATGCATCAGTTTATGTGCTTGCTAGAACAATCCATACAATTTAGGAGCCACTAGGAGTGTCAGCACCAACCTCCTTCAGTTGTTGGTAGTTGGTAACTAGACAAGTTAAGTTATGCTCCAGTTACATCCAATTAGAATTCCTCTAGTTTAGTTAGCACCAGTCTTGCATGGGTGCATGTGGGAAGGCACCTATTCTCACCTACTTCTCACCTGCCACATCAGTTCAATTAGTTTAACTTCTTATAACTGATGGAGAGACTGAATTAGACATCTAGAGTTGGCTAGTTAGCTTTGATAGTGACTTAGACACTTCTAGTTAGCAATGTAGTCAGATTGAGTTGGTAGATTCGAACCATATCCACATGATTCAAATTCTCTTTATGTAACACTGTTGTATACTGTTGGGATTAATGAAGTTTATATTGTAATTATAGTGAGCAATACTTATTTGTTTCCTGTGAAATTTGTCTTATTCTGTGTGTATTTTTCATTCCATTACACTGCATAATAATACAATCTAATTGCAATCATTACCTGAAGATCAATGGCACAATTATTCAAACATAAATGTGGTCCCTTGATCTAGTGATTGTTCAGCTACCCCAGAAGAGGAAGTGAAAAGACAAGGGAAAATGATAAAAAGGGAGTTCATTCCTCATGTGTACTCATCACCCAAGAGATTTGGAGCAAGGTTGAGTTGCTTGAGAGGAACAAGAGAGTTGGAGAGGAGACCAAATCAAATTTTTGAGAAGAAGAGAACACAACAGAGAGAGAGAGAGAGAGAGAGAGAGAGAGAGAGAGAGAGAGAGAGAGAGAGAGAGAGAGAGAGAAGAGAGAGAGAGTATGGAGCTTCAAAATCGAGGAGAGAGAGGCACACA
This sequence comes from Pseudotsuga menziesii, assembly GCA_001517045.1. Lineage (NCBI taxonomy): Eukaryota > Viridiplantae > Streptophyta > Pinopsida > Pinales > Pinaceae > Pseudotsuga > Pseudotsuga menziesii. The sequence goes on from LPNX010585597.1 coordinate 97,730, forward strand.
AGTCAAGGTGATGGTACAACAACAAGAATTCCAAGGTAGTTGGCAGGCTATGTACTATTGTTGTAGGCACAAAAACTGAGAAGTATGAATACTATACTATGCACTAATTTTGAGTTTGAAATAATTACTGTGAGAAATTTCAAGGTAGTTGTGTGCACAAAATTCGAGACAGTTCTATCTCCATTTTTTAAGTCTGAAAATTATCTTCAGGGCTTGAGATAAGTTGCATTTCATATTGTTGATTCAGTGAAGAAATAAAAATCATATCTCTCTCTCACAGGTTTTCCTTTTGTGGTTTTTCCTGGCCAAGTTAGACAAAAATCAGAGTCTAAAATTTTCATGTGTATGGTTGTTGTGTTAATTTTTCTCTGAGTATTTTGGTAGAATTCACATGTGCTTCTAGTTCATACATGTTTATGAGTTAAATTTCATTTTAAACTTCTAAATGTTTAATGATATTGTGTATTACACATTGATAATATGAGTTTAACTTGAATCTTGTTTGAGAAGTAAAAATTTACATGAATCACGAGTAAGATTGCAAAAGGCATTAGCTAGTGATTCTTATAAGAGTTGTTAGAACATATAAACATTTTCCTTTTAATGGCTTCTGATCTGTCTTTATGAAAGTGAATATTCCTAGATATCATAAATGGTATATTTAGTTTCATGACTTTGGAAATTAGAACTATTTATTGCATCTAAGTGTAACTTAATATTGGCTTTAATGCAATATGTGTTACATATAGAAGATGAAGGATTTTATTTTCAATGCTATTGTGCTAAACACTAAGTAATACAACCTTATTTATAATTGAGATTATACAATCTATCCTTTTAGTATTGGATATCATTCATAAATTATTGATTAGAACACATATGTCAAGTTTTATAAAGAATTTTGGTCTGTGAAAGTGGTTGTCAGCCATATACTACACCATATGAAGTAATTTATGTAGCATTGTGATAAGTGGTATTATACTCCATTGCATCCATTGGTGTTTCTTTTCCAAGGTAAACCATCTCAAATGTGTTTCTACACACTTGGTGGTTGATTTTGTTTGGTCATCAATTTGAGGATGAAATGTTGCCACCTAATACACACCTCATGTAACATGGAAGAAATCTTCAGGCCACTAGGTGTGTCCTTGGGGTCAAGTCACGATTCAAGCTCTATCACTTAACACTTGACTCCTCTGTCTAGGCCAATTCCCAACGAATCCAAGGGGGGTGGTCCCTAAAAAATAACTAAGGTTGAGTAAGCTAAATACAAAAAACAAATATAGGAGTTTATTAACTAGAAACAAGAACAATGAAAGCATATCATTTTAACAACATATCAAATCAAATACTTGGAAATAAAAATTCTGAATCTAATACAAGACGAGTGCTGAAAGTGAAAAAATTGCCAGTGCTCTTGGTCAGTTTTAAATTTATTATGGGTGAGTTGCTTAAAGTGAGTCGATTCTTAGTTATGAAAATTTGAGTCGATTCTTAGGACCAAGGAACAATTTACAGAATATTCAAGAATCAAGTGCACAAAAATTTGACATGAAAACACTACAATTAGGATTTGCAGTTGTAAGAATGTATTCAATAATCAAAAGTAGAGATACAATGTGATACACTAGCATGAATATCCGGATAATTTGAATCCTAAGGAGGTCATTCGAATTGCATACATGAGAGTGGCTTAGCTATCAGTTAGCCACACTAAACACATCAGTTAACCACTAATCACAACTATAATTAACTCTAACTGAACCCTAACTAAATCAGAGGCAGTAAAGACTAAGTCTAATTGAATAGAACTCAATTGCATGTCAATCAGTGGGTGGGGGTGCATATCTGACTTTAGTTAGGTGAGATCAAGTGAAATGAACTGAAATGAGTCACCAAAAGTAGTTGGAAGCGCCTTAATTCACTCCGGTTAACTGGAAATTACCAAAACTAGGAAAAATAATGATGGAGGCGCCCATGCAACAGTAGTTTAACTGAAAGTAGGTGGAATAACCACCAATTAACTGATTTGGGGCACTTAGGTCATGCAGATTAACCCAGATTTTGTCCTTGATTGAAGGAGGAAGCCCAGTTAGCCTCCCTGATTGAAGGAGAAGACTTAATTGGCCTCCTTGATTGAAGGAGGATGATCTAGTTGATGTTGATGTCACTAATTCGAGTCAATAACTTAGGATAAGTGGATAATTGGACCAAATTGACCAAATAAAGATGTGTGGATTGGATAATGATTCCAACACCCCCCCTTAAGCTATACTCATGTGGAGGAGTAAACAAAATGCTAGGGCCCCGACAATAAAGGACATAGGTCACCCTATACAATAAGTAACTCTAAAATGCTCAAAAATGAATGCTAAGTGAGGAAAAGGGGAAAACCCAATGGGAACAAACCCCCCCCCTCAAGATGAACACTAAAGAAGTAATGTTGTTCACCCTGATGAACTCACCCCCAACAATGAACGGAGGTGACTAAAATTTTTCTCAGTAAATTTCTTGGTGAAAATGTCTGCAATCTACTCATATGTGGGGCAGTATTGCAAAACAATTGTCTTGTCATGCACCAACTCCCTGATCTAGTGCATGTGGTTCTCAATATGTTTGGTCCTATGCCGCTCAAATGAATCCATTGAGATCTTGATATCACTTTGGTTGTCAAAAAATATGACTATGGATGAAGCGCTACTAATCTCAAACTCTGATAAAATACCTTGCAGCCAAACTGCCTCAATGCAAGCATTGACTGCTCCCCTGTACTTGACCTCTGCTGAAGAAAGTGCAATGGTAGCCTAATTTTTGCTGGAGAAACAAATGGGCTCACCACCAAACATAAACACATAGCCAAAAGTGGAATTCTGATTTATGCTATCCCCCGCCCAATCAGAATCTTTAAAACCAATCAAATCTAGATTAGAATCTGCAGCATAGTGAATGTCATAGGATCTAGTACCCTGAATGTACTAAATAATCCTCTTGGTTTCCAGTAGCAATATATATCATATATAAGTTGTTAATTAAATAAAACAATGTTGAAATAACAGTAACATGAATATATAGATCTAAACCGATTATAAATGATATGGTCATCTCATCTTCCTCAAGTTAACTTAGGAAGGGGTGGGCAGCCCCTTGAGGATAACCACAGTCCTCGAAAGATGTCACACATATTCAGAAATAGGAATTGAGTAATAACATTCACATTATAAAAATCAATTCTAAAATATGACCATGCACTGACTAAATCAAGAAACTTGTAACAAAACTGTAAATATTTCATTTCTTTACTCAGTCAAATACAAATCTTAAATGTATACAACTACATTTTTGTTTTGTTTTTTTCATAAATTCCATGATGGGGACATCTAATTTGATGTCATTTCCAATTGTAGTTGTTATACCCTCTCTTTCTGTTGATTGTGTGGGAATTCTCTCCCATACCATACTTCTAGTACATTGATTGGTAGGGCGTGGAGGTCGCTGGAGAGGGGCATCATTTGCAAAATCCAAGACATATATATAGATATAAATGCATAGTTATTATTGAGATACATATTCATTATTTCCACTATAACAACAATGATCTTTACATGTTGCCTAACTAGGTGAGACAATTGGAGTGTTCAATGGTTCTGTCATTTGTTCCTCTTCTAGTTGAGCATGAGCAGGTACATGCTCTACCATTCACTGAAGAAATTTTATTAGTACACATCATCAATTATATATTAAAAATCATATTAAATACTTATATTTTATAGCATACATAATGGCTAGGATGATTGCCGCCAGTATGAGGCAACTCCCCACCATCATGTGGTACCTGTTCAGTTGCTACCCTCCCTGATTTTGTTGCTCTCACCCTGAAAACAAAAAAAAAACATTTATTTCTCGATGTAATCATTCATGAATAGATTACACACGTACACTATAACGATGGCCTTATTGGTTTTGTTTCCTCTGTGTGAAACAATGGGGAAATTGGGGTTTTCCCAAGCTTTTTCGACGTTCCATCACATGTTGAAAACCGTACTTGAAGTCAAGCCCCAAGTCTTCTTCAGTGGCTGCCACTTGAAAATAATTTCCCTATAATGCATAACACCATGAAAATTTCTTGTGATAAATCAATTATTTGTTCACTACAGTTAGAAATATTTTGGCTACAAATAATGATCATTTGATTGTTACAATTCGTGCTCTTAGTTCTTGATATCCACCCTGGCTGAGTTTGTGTTGCCCATGTTTTTTTACTCTTGCCTTTTTCGCTTTAGAGGTGCCGAGGAGCCTATTGAAGGTTTCAAATATGTTAGATATCGCAACTTAAATATATTTAAAAGTAAAAACAAAGATTGAACATTTTTCATTGAAAATATGATATGTGTCATACCTTCTTGAACCGAGTGCCCGAGTCTTTCATTTCTCAATGCCTTCTCCTTTACATCATCCATGAGTGTCTTCCAATCTATCTCTAGAACCATCAGAGGATGCTCATACTTAGGGTTAATTTGTAAATTGTCCCTATAATTTGCCTTGTCATATTTCAAATTTAATCCAACTGCTGCAATGAAACATTTTATGTTGAAGGTATCACCAAACAAGCTGGCCATATGGTTCATCGAATCATCTTTCAATTTGTCGTTTTGGGAATTCCACCATGTACGAATGGTGGGCCCAAAAATATCCAACGCCTTCTCATGCGGGTTTTTATAAAAAAACATTATTTCCTACAAAAACAATATGATCATTAATTAAAACTAATTTGAGGTGTGTGGCTTTGAATTACATGAAGAAAAAAAAACTGAATTAATTAAATAAAACTTGTAATATTCGATATCTTGATCGAAACATAGTCATGGTCCACCAAAAAGGTAATGGGCAATGATCCCCTTCTAACCACATGTACTACTCTGGGATAACAACTTTCACTTTCGATGCTATCGTCTTCTCTAACATCCTGTGAAGTAGTAGTGGGTGAAGGGCCCTGCTGATTTCCAACATCTGGTGAGGTCATAGCATATAAAGTGCATTGTTGGTAAGGAGAGTAAAATAGCCTCATTGGTACTGTAGATTGATGATGTGTTGAATCATCTCTACTACCAATACCGACCTCTACAACTTGTACTCAACGCACAGGTGTTATCTCTAAAAGTCCTACAAAAAGAAAACTTTAATTGATTAGATCATATAAAAATCAGAGAACGAAAATAATATAAATGAATATATGCCATAGTTCGTAAAATATTTCAAAGATGCTACTCTACCTCAATTCATCAATTATTGCTTTGATTTCTTCAATCCTGGGTATGATTACAATCAAGCTAAGAAGCTTTTTATTGGACTTTTCAAAGCCTTATTCACAGTTTCCATTGGTTCAGTCGAATAAAAGATATCTTCCTTAGTGACCACCTATCATCCTATGTGGTGTGCTCTACAAACATCAATCAATAAAAGTAGTTAATTTATTTTTATCATTACAAAAATTCACATCAAAAGAATAGCATGCATGATAGGTATAACTCCCGATTCAATATTATTCATGGCTAATGCATACATTTATATATTACATGTGACGGTTGAGCTTCATCAACCTTTTCACCTTGCTATGTAACTGTTCAGCTAACTATTTATTTATTTATTTACAATATTATAATCCTGACGGATTATATTCTAACAATCCCCCTCTTAATCCGAAGGGGTGTTCGTAAGTCCGAGCAGGTTTCTGAATCTTTCAAACTTTTCTCGTCCAAGCGCTTTGGTGAAGATGTCTGCAACTTGATCATTTGTGGAACAATGTCGAAGATGGACTGTCTTGGCCTCTACATGATGTCGAATCAAATGATACTTTGTGTTGATGTGTTTGGTTCGATCATGGAATCTAGGATTCTTAGCCAGCTTGATTGCAGAAGTATTGTCGACCAATAATGGAGTGGAATTTTCCTGTTTTTCTTGCAAATCTTCAAGTATCTTCCTGAGCCATACTATTTATTTCGTTGCTTCAGCTGCAGCCACATATTCTGCTTCTGTGTTGAATCTGTCGAAACTGACTGTTTGCGTGATCTCCATGAGCCAGCTGCTGATCCAAGACTCATAGTGTATCCAGAAGTTGATACTCCTGTCTCCTTATTGCCATCAAAATCTGAGTCTGAGTACCCAATAAGTTTGAAGTCA
>LPNX010585597.1:104862-124131 GCA_001517045.1 Pseudotsuga menziesii
AGTTTTCCAAATGATCAAGTTGTCTCTCAACGGACTGGTCATTTTTATTAGTTTCAAGAAAAACGACATCTCTGGAAATAACAAATTTCTTGTTTACCTCATCATACAGACGGTATGCCTTGGAGTATTCTTCGTACCCCAGGAAAATGCATTTTCTGCTTCGAGCACCAAGCTTGTTTCTTTGTTCCTTTGGAATCAAGGCATAACATGTGGAACCAAAAACTCTGAGATGCATGACTGAAGGGAGATGGCCACACCACATTTCATGTGGAGTCTTGTTATCAAGAGCATTTGAGGGACTTATGTTTCTCAAATAGGCTGCAGACTTCACTGCATCACCCCAAAACATTAGTTTTACATTTTTGAAAAACATCATTGAGCGAACCATATTCATTATGGTTCTATTCATTCTTTCTGCTACACCGTTTTGTTGAGGATTGTAGGGAACTGTATTCTGATGTGCAATTCCATGTTGGCGAAGACAATTTTCAAAAGCATTTGAAGTGTATTCTTTCCCATTATCAGTACGAAGTGTACCAATTTTGATTGTGCTTGTTTTTCTATCAATGCATGAAAGTCTTTGAATGTTTGAAATGCTTCTGATTTTGTCTTTAAATAGTAAATCTAGCACATTCTTGAGTAGTCATCAACAAATGTCATAAAATACTTATTCCCATTTGCTGAAGGAGTTGGCATTGGGCCACATAAATCAGAATGCACTAATTCTAATTTCCTACTAGCTCTGAAATTAGATTCATGGAATGACAGCTTACTATGTTTCCCTAATATACATGCATCACATTTGTTCTTCTCTTTGGGAATGGTGGGAAAACCAAATACACCATTCTTTCTCAACAAACGAAGATTGTTATAATTTAGATGACCAAATCTTGCATGCCACAATGAACTAGATGACAAATTACCTTCTCCATGCTGAGAGAGGTAGGCATAGTTCTGAACTCTTGCAGATGAACCCTTTAGTTTTAGCAGCTTCCCATCTTCGTATCTAGTCATGATGACTTGGTTGTCAGAGGACTTTCTTATTTCAACGATTCCATCAAACATGTGGATGGAATGGCCTCGCTGTCGAATCTCCACCAAGGACAGCAGGCTTCTCTGCAATTCTGGAAGATAGAGAACGTTCTTCAACAAGAAATCAGGGAATCCAGGCATCTTCAGTCGAATGGTGCCCATTCCCTTTGGTTTAAGACTTGACTTATATGTAAAGTAAACTATGCCATATATTGTTTCATTAAGTTCTTCAAAACAGTCTTTTCTAAATGTCATGTGTGATGTTGCACCAGTATCAAGCAGCCAACAATCTTTGTAAGATGAAAGTGAAGTCATTTCATTAATTCCAAGATTACAATGTGCAACAATACAATGATCAGAATCAGAAGATTTACTAGCATCTTGGTTTTTACTGTCATCTTTCTTCTGGTTATGCTTGTCTTTGATGGAGTCCCACGAAGCCCAATACTAACCTGATGTGTGCCCAGTATTTCCACAATGCTTGCACTGCAAATCTAATCTTTTATTTCTGCCCCCTCTGCCTCTAAAGTTTCTTCTTCCTCGTCCTCTCTTGCTGCAATATCCCTTGGAAGGGTCTTTGGATCGATTCTTTGTTTTCTAAGCAAAGTCAAGGGATTCTTCAACAGGCTCGCTTGATTTCTTGATCTTTCTAGACCATTTTGGATATGTTTCCTTGCCAGTGAGGACATCACCAACACTAGATGAAAAATTATGCATCTTCAATCTGGAATTTGCAACTTACAGAATACTTGTAAAAAAATATGGGATGTAGGTTTAGATTCCTGCTCCTTTACACATTACAATTTGATTCTGCAACCTATACAAATAATTTTGCAGCTTAAAAAATAATTCAATAGCTCTACCTCAACTGCTCTATATCATTTGTTCTAGAGTGTTATTATATAAATATTACATTTAAAATCTTCACACTAATACAACAACAAAGTCTCTTGTAATAGACTTGTCGTAGCACTCACACAAATGAGTTCTCAACACTTTTACCCTGATCAAGTAGTCAACACATCAACACAGTCGCAACAATGGTCTGGAGCTCTTGAGATGGCAACAGTGAGACCTCAACAATTACAACGCATGAACTCATACAAGATGCATATACCTCCATGCTCTTGAATGGAGTCTTCCAAGTCACAGCAGTGAGTTGAGAGGTCGCAGCTCCAACACACAGCATTCATGGGCCTCCATGCAGGTAGCTTCAAGAACTTGCAACGTTCTCCACCAGCAGTCTTAACGCATCAGTCCTCAATATATGATATATTAGTCACACTGCAGTCACTGATAGGTCTTCAATGCAGCAAGCATTATATATCAGTCAGCAATACCATCAGCATATATCAGTCACAATACCACTGATAGGTATTCAACGCTGGTCTTCACGAAGATAAGAGGGCATCTCGTAGACAACTCCAACATTACTCCATCTTCAACACTACTTCAATCTCTTCAATACGACTTCAATCTCCAGCACTCTCTCATGAAATCGCAGCTTCAACTCTCGAAAGCAATAGATCTCAACAAAGTGGCTATGGATTTTCTGGCCGGAAACTCAACATGATCAGAATACTTCGTCAATTTAGGGTTCACTTAGAGTCTGTTGGAGTGCCTAGCCTTCGACGCAGTCTTTGAAAGTGCCTCACTCAACTCTAGAATTCTCTCACACAGAGGGAGAGGGATCTCGTTTTGGAGGAGATGCAGAACCCTAGCAAAACGCAGGAAACTAGAACCCTTCTGAAGGTTCATATTCAATTAACCTCGTTCTTTACTCAACTTCCATGAAACCAATATTTATGCACACAGTCTTCAATGATATCACGAGTTAATAGATGTAGAGTGAAGCGACCCACGACTGAAGCAAATGGATCACACAAACTTTGACAGGCCACATGTGTGAATCTCAGTCTTCAACAAGTCTATAGCGTGGATCAAACCATGACTGCTCCAAAACTCAAGCGTAGTAATTTCTGGCAGATGATATGTTCACACAACTGTGAAGAACGGGCTTCCATGCAGCTCACGCAGGTTACATCTCATGTGGATGCTAAATACCACAACTCAGGTTAGCGAAGGCATGAAACCATGGAAGATAGAGGTATCCATGCAGTTCTTCAACACAACAAAATCAACGCATAAACTAATTTCACAGAACACACAACAATTTCACAGAGAGTATGCAGATATGTCCGGGAAGAATGTTAGGGTTTCTGAGAGAAACGTTTCGTTGGTAGAGGAGGCAACCTCACAGAGTTGTTGAAGAATGGGTCTGTGGGTGTTTAAGAATGCCAAGGTTTGAGGAATGGGCCAAATGAATGAACATGCAGCAGTATGAGAGTGTGTTGTATCGTGGAGGAGTAACGCCAAAAGCAGATTGAGGAACGGGAAGATAGATGTGCAGCAAAATAACGCACAAAATTATGGCGCATAGGCAAAATGACAATGGGCAGGCAGTCTGGCAATGGACTGGCAAGCATTCAGGCTGCCAGGACTGAAATGCAGCAGGCAGGAGTTATGGAAAACAGCCAAGCTCTGATAGCACTGATAGGTATAACTCCCGATTCAATATTATTCATGGCTAATGCATACATTTATATATTACATGTGACGGTTGAGCTTCATCAACCTTTTCACCTTCCTATGTAACTGTTCAACTAACTATTTATTTATTTATTTACAATATTATAATCCCGACATATTACATTCTAACAATGCATATAGTAAAAATAATAATTATTTTAATCATGTTTAGGTACTATTACGCTATCATTTACCTAATGTGACATCATTGGTGACTTCCCATGCCCATCCTGCCATAATACAAGAAGCAAGACATATTCATATTGAAAAGTAAAAATTGAACCATGTCTAATAAATGTTATTAGTGAAGAAAAAATTAAGTATTAATATTACAGTCACGTTTACCTAACCGAAAGCTTCAGGTGTGTTTTGAGTACCCCCCTACCACAATACAATAAGCATGATATCATCTTGAAATATTGAGCTCATAAGCATAAAAAAGGTCAAATGTTAACAACTGCAATATAATCATGAATTGTGGTTGCTATAACATTGATGCTATTAGGTACTATTACGCTAACATTTACCTGATGCGACACCATTGGTGACTTCCCATGGTTAGCCTGCCAGAATTCAAGAAGAAAAACATATTCACATTGAAAAGTAAAAATTGAACCATGTCTAATAAATGTGATTAATGAAGAAAAACTTTAGAGTTAATATGACAATCATGTTTACTTGACCAGAAGTTGCAAGTGTGTTCTAATTACCCCATGCCACAATATAATAAGCATGATATCATCTTGAAATATTGAGCCATAAGCATAAAAAAGGTCAAATGTTAACAACTGTAATATAATCATGAAGTATGGATAATATTACATTGATGTTTTCCTCATCATATCTACTTGCTTGTGGCATCTAGCCACGATCACGCTGCCACGAAACACTTTATAACACGACCTGAACTAGAGTGAACACAACTCTTCATAGCATCCTCAGATCATATTAAAATCAAGCAAGACAAAGCATTTTGATAAGCTAACAGCAAGTCTGGGAATCCTTCATCTTTCTAGAAGTAGTAAATGGAGCTTTGCAACCTTGAAAATTAAATTATGGCAGTCCTAGAGGGATGCTTATGGAGGTCCTAGAGGGATGCTTATGGAGGTCCTAGGTGGAAGCTTAGGTCATCTAACCCCAAGTATAAAAGGAGGATTCCCCTCACCATTTGGACATACAATTATGGTGAAGTCTCTTACTGCTACAAGGCTGAGTTATACCTTGTATTCTCTTGATGTTAAATGGCTAGTACTCCTATTGTTCTACTGTTCTAACAGAGTTGTTGAAACTCATGTTGTAATAGAGGTGTTGTAACAGAGGTCCTGAAACAAATGTTGTAATAGAGGTGTTGTAATAGAGTTGTTGAAACAGAGGCGTTGTAATAGAGGTGTTGTAATAGAGGTGTTGTAACAGAAGTGTTGAAACAAAGGTAATAAGTTTGATACAATAAGATTTTATGACAGTAAAATTTGGGGTCATTTTCAGGATATTATTGTAAGTATGATATTAGTTGTTAATGAAGTTTGCAAGTGATTAAACAAAGGTATTGTTTCAAAACCCTAAGTTCAAGGTTGTTAGTTAAGAAGTCTTGTATCGGTATTGTACTTTTTTGAAGATTATCAAAAGAAATTTTGGCTAAGCTTTTAAGTCATACAACACTGGTATTGTACATCCCCTACTCATATACCCTAACATCTGTGCTCCACATGGCAACATTGCTCACTTCCATTGGTTGCTGACTAGATTTTGAATCTTTCCAAACGGTTGGAAAATTTTCAAATTTAACATACATCACAACCTTGTCTCCCTCACGCACAAGTGTCCAAGTAAATTCTATATTATTTGATCATTTGTTTGTCACGTCCTCAACCCTCTAATCGGCGAAGAGGATGCGACTGATATTTCTAATAACCCGAGAAATCTTAAGCCCCATGAACATAAGATAAAATATAAAATGCATTGGAAATGAAACATACATAGATGCATAATGCAATATATAGCAGAAGCAATTACATTCATCTAATACATTCAACATGTTCATAACAATTCATAAACAAATACCATTGCAGATAGATATAAAATAGACAAGAGAATACTTATCTTGAAATGAGCTTGTCCCACAACTAGCTACGTCACTACAACGTTCCACCCAACCATAGGCCAATGTGCTCATCAATCTCTCAGCAACACTACCACCCCCGAGCTGGGCATGATTCCACAAGGATCTAGGGAACAACACAAACAGGCTCAAATATATCCCAACTCATACATCCACAGCCAAGCCAACACACCTGTTGGGTTTCATAGACTGCCAAGGAAACAAGCCAATAACATGTGGGTTCCTTGAACTTACTCAGCCAAACAAACAAACAATCACAACAACACACATCCAATCATTTAACGGGTGGATCCTTGGACTTGCATCACTAATCAACATTCACACCCAACCATTGTCATACTCCCTAATAGATGAGTCCCTTTGACTTAATCATCCAAGCAAACACAGTCTAAGGTACAACAGAAATCAACCAAGCCATCATAGTGGGTTTATCAGGTTGTAATTCAGCTAACAAGCAATGCACTCCTGGGTTTATCAAGCTAAACAACCAAGCAACACAAGGCCAAACACGATAAGACACATCCAAGCCAACAGATGGGTTTATCAGGATATTAGCCAAGCCATCCTTCTAGTTGGGTTTGTCAATATTCTAAGGCAGTGGACACGAAGAACTATTAATATGGTAAGCTCATCCACAGAGCTAAGGAGGCCTACACAAGACCTATCTGGCCTGGAAACCCCATGTTCTACACACCCAACACAAGGAAGTGTCCCCTTCTTTGCTCCATAGTCCCTCAGGATACCCCTTCCCTTCCAGTGATCTTCAGGATGTGCAGAGCAGGTTCACCAACCACTCTCATCTTATTGTGTGATTCTACCCCAAGTTTATCAAACACATTCTACGTCTCTTCGAACCATAGTCTTGTACACAGTTTAGGCCAAAACAACAAAATATGCACAGCAAGATACATAGATTTGGGTTGAGGAAAACAGGCCAGACAACAAGACGAATTACCAAGATGGGTGAAAACAACCCCTGAACATCATTTCGATTCCCATGGACGTTTTGGCCCTAACATGGCCAAAATAGACTCAACACACCCAAGAAAACGTGGCTTTGTTCTCCCACTCACTTGGGAAACACAAACCAGCAAATTCCCACTCCAAAACACATAAACACCCCCCCAGCAAAGACCCCAGCTACTGGATAATCACAAGACACTTCCCAACCTAGGGAAAACAACACAAACACCTCCTAACAGAGATCCCAATCGCTGGATATTCACAAGGCACTTCCCAATCATGGGAAAATAACACAAGAACTGTAAGAGCGTGGATGAATCCACCCACAGCAGCTCCAAGGATGTAAGGAAGAGAAATGTGTGGATGCTTCCCAGCATTACACACACACACAGCAACAAAATGTGAAAAGGAAAAACAGAGCCCGCGAGCTGCCCTTACCTGAGGAGAAAACCAGTTGCATGAGGAAAAGACTGCCTACCTCCCTGCATGAGGGATGCCAATCGTCTCCATCACATGAGGGAAAAATGGTTGAACCCCCTCTTGGGCATGCGTGTGGTCAGGAGCTCTCAACCCTGACAAATCTGACGTTGCCCATGCATACATTTCCCCAAGGCAATAACTGCCCAACTAACTCCCTTAGATGACTGGGCATAAAAGATAAAAAGGTTATTTAACCATTTCATAGGTTTTCTCCTAAACATTGGATTTTTCTCCATAGGTTCAAAGGGTTGAATTAATCCCCCTCCCTATTCCTTGTGAAGCCATGCCCCCATCTCTTTAACGTTGCGGCGCGTAGCTAGTCGTGGTATTTTTATTAATTAGCATTTTACATGGTGTCTCAAACACATTGTGCCTGGCTAGCACATAAACCATCGACATCGATTTTAATCATCGATACATAAGACACTAAATCCATGGTGGGGCCTTTTCCTTGAGCTCCACACCATGATTTAATACAATATTTACATCATATGCAATTTAATACCATGGGGTCGAAACCGAGGTGTTACATTGTTTTTTTAGCGGATTAAAATTGGAAATTAACCATTTTTTCTCCTAAAAAAAAAAACTTGTGCGATGCATTCGAGCCATTATGTTTGCACTGCAAGTAGGTGCACCTCGTAAATTTATAGGTCACATTATTCACAATGCATTTTGGACAGACGCGCACTGCGCAAATGGTGCACTATAATTTCATAATGCACCAATAAACTAGGTTTTCAAAAAAATCAACATAAACTGGTGTGTATACTACCGTCCAAATGGTGTGTTACCGTGTTCCAAGTGCACCACATAAGATTAATTATTTTTAAAAAATGGTGTGTTCTAATTTCATAACACACCAATAAACTAGGTTTAAAAAAAACTATCGACATAAACAAATGCATATACTAAACCCTTGCTCACTTTTGTTACGGTGCGCTGACATGTGCTAAGCGCACCACATAACTAAACATAGTTTAAAAAAAAATCATAACATGTAACAAGCACACCGTAATCCCAAGAAATTATAAAACTCACAAAGGGTTGCTCCTATCATGGTGTGATCTATTTGAATACTTGCACATTATTTTCATTACGATGAGGTACTTAGAATGCACTAGTGCTTCCTAATAATAGACGCACCGTGATATTTAACATATGAAAACACCACATGATCTAGTGTGCATTGTAAACAAGAATGCGTCAGGTTGATGGTGCATTGACATGTAACAGACACACCATTATCACCAAAAAAGTCTAACTCACAAAGATCAGCAACTCCTATTACAGTGCACTCTATCAATACTTATGCACTATTTCCAGTGAGATCATGTCTTTAGAATGCATCAGTGCTTTCTATTTATGGAAACACCGCCACACTTATCATAGTTAAAAACACCATGTTAGTTAGTGCACTTTGTTAACATTTCCATACGAATTTTCTGTTGCGATGACGTGTAATAGGTGCACCATTATCCTTAGAAGAAATATAAAATCCGTAAATATTTGCACCTACTACATTGCGCTCATTAAGATGTGCGTATTGTATATGGTGTGATGACATCTCAACAATGCATCGGTGCATCTTATTAATGGGCACACTGGCAAACGAAACATAAAAAAAAAAAATTAGTGTGCTTACCGGTGTGCTGATGTATTTGAGCGCACTGCTTGCGGTGTTCTTTTGTTCCAAAAGCACCAACCATGGTGTGTGACTGTAATTTAGGCATGTCACTTGTCAAATTCATTTATTTTGAGAAAAAAACTATTATTTGATGTTAATAAATACCATGGTCATTTTATGAAATATTTAATGATTTATTTATTTTTATGTTTAATTATGAGGCTAATCGATGTTAGATGTGTATCAGAGACATTAATCGTGAGAGGCAACTCAACAGTAGCAGGCACAAGTTGACTCAAACAAATGCGTGCATGAGTGGGAGGAAAGAGAGAGGGAGATGTATTTCTACCCTCTACCCATCAATAACCATACTCAAGACCTCTTGATGGTTGTAGGATTCCTGAATTTCTATTAGGAAGCTACATCCCTCCAAGGGAACTCTGCTTTGTTGGTGTAGTGGATATGTCATTGCATTTGGGATCACAGGAGATAGGTATTTCACATTGGTCTCAGTTAGTGGTTCTATTCCACTGAAGAGGATATTTATTTCATCATAGGGATATCTAGGAGAGGGGAGGAATTTCCCTAGTTTCCTAATGTCCCAACAGGTGTTGTAGCAAAGAGTCAACTAGCTTACTCTCAGAGATATATCGATGCCCACATCCTCAATCCTGTTGATTTTTAGGGGCATAATGGATAGTTATGGGTTGGTGATTTCAGTGTAGGGGAGGTTAGGTTCCTCTCACTATTGATTATGAGCATCACACAACTCACCAATGATAGGAAGCACATTAGTTTCCCTCTTTTATATTATGTATATTCTTTATGGAATTTTTTTTTTCTCTGAATCGATGCCATGTAGTGTTTGATGGGAGGGCCATCTTCCCTTTTGGTTCAGATATCTTTTGTTTATTTTTTTAGAGGATTTTAACCATAGGTCATCATTTGAGCATTTCCATCCTAGGTTAATGACCAAGGTGTGTATGCCCATGTGGGGATAGATGATGCCCAAGAGGGGCCAGTCCGATTTCCTAGCTAGGATCACACCAAAGGTGTTAGAGATGTTAGCCAATGAGGAGGACCTACATGCCTTGGACCGTCTTCCATATCCATACATGAGATTGGATTTGAGAGCATGTCCCGACATCTTTTTCACCCGGGTTAAGCCACTTGATGAGAGAGCTCATACTAGTGTTATGTTTAAATTAATCTAATTGCATTTTATTATGTCGTTTTATGCAAATTAGAAATCTTCTAACATTTTATTTAAATTGTTTTATTAAATCATTTAAGGAATTTGTCTAATTATATTTGTTGTGTACTATCTATTGTGCGGATATTGGCACATTTGATGGGGAGGTTCCTCCTCCCTTTAAACCTTATGAGGATATGCAGGACACTAAGATTCCTGAATTACCTAGACTTGGCCTATAACATAGGCTAGATGAGAGGTTTCACCAGGATGCAGAAAACATGGTGTCTACATTGTTGGGTCGACGAGGAGTCCAGCTTGTATGAGCCTCAGATTTCATGTGAGACAGTGAGCTCACAGAGTTATGGAGTATGCTTCCTCGTGATATGAGATTGTGGATGTTGTATGTATTTGGTGCATCCATGATTTTATATGCTTGGAGGCTAGAGGATCAGTCTACGACATCTTATGAGGATGATGATCCTCGTCCTCATCCACCTCCTTGTCCTCCTCCTCACCATGATGCAGGAGTGTCGTCATCTCATGCTCCACCTCTACCTCCTTCTCTTCACCATGATCATGATTGACCATTATTTTATCCTCCACACCCAATCAACCCACCACCATATTCTACTCTACTCGCCATCTCCTACTCCACACACCTCAACTCTTGATAGGATGACTGCATCAGGTTAGATTCAACTTGATGGAGATATCTATGATGCTTTCCAGTCTATTTGTTTTCCTGACAGAGGCACTAATGCCTCTGCTTGTGGGATTGTCAATGCCTCTGGCTCCGGAGATGGACGAGATACCTTATTGTAGTTATTGGTCTAGAGATATATATTTGGCATGTATTACAAGTTTGATATTATTGTTCATATATATATATTTCATTTTTCATGTTGATGGCAATGTGTATGTTAGGTCATGTTAGATGTGCTTGATAGATTTGTATGTAGATGGTGTTAATTAGATGCGTGCATGATGATTATGTTAGATATTGCAGCTTGTATTTTGTTATATGCTATTATTAGATTTGTGTGTTAGATGATGTTTAAATATAGTAAATGTATATGTTAGATGATGGTAGATAATTTTTACATCTGTATGTTAGGTGATGTTTGATGTGTATGTTACATTATGTTAGCTATTTTTTATGTGTTTGTAAAATGGTGGCTATGTTTGATAGGTGATGATAGATGTGTATGGCATTAGATGATGTTTGTAATACATGTGTGACGGTTATGTTAGATTATGTTGATGTTTAGTATGTAGTCATGATTATGATTATGACGGTATATTACATGATGCCAACTGATGGTGGTGGTGGCCATTGATTTTATTATCGCTTGTAATATTTTTTTATCGTTATGTATATATATGGACTTATTCTTTTATGAACTCAATGGGCTATCATTTTTTTTATCTTCATGTGTATGATGTATTTTGTTTATGTCAATGAGTGTGATGCAGTTTTATTTATGTATTTATGTCGAAGTATTTTATATTAGGTATAACTATAATTACAATTTGTGCATAATCACAATTATATTTGCAAGTTACAATCTCATCTATAATTACCGTTTACAATCATTATTACAATTTTACAACTGCAAATTACAATTACAATTACAATAAGAAATTACTTATTAGATTTACAAGGTACAAATTACAAATTGTACATTTACAACTACAAATTTACAATTGTAAATTGCAGTTATAGTAAATTACGTTTACAAATTATAAAATTATTTACAAAATTGTGCAAATTACAAAATCATTTACGAAATGGAAAAATTACAATAATTTTAATGATTTTATCAATTAATTATGGGGTGGTCAACTATAGAATATTTAATGGATCACTCAACGATTACAAGTCTTTTAAGAGGTGTCATGCATTATATGTGCATGCCTTATATTTTCTTGATAGTAATATGTATAATGTGCTATACAAAATAATTTTAGGGCTGAAGTTGTAGTTACTCTAGCTAAAAATCATGAGTGCATCTATATATCAAATTGTAAACTCAATTATATGAACACGGTAAACAATGAGAAAACAATATTATAATCGTTTTAATAGAAGATGATACCTCCATAAAACATATTTCAAAAATCATTTTTAATGAAAAGAGGATACCTCCATAAAACATATTTCCAAAAGGATTTTTAACAACGTAGGTTTTTGTCTATGTTCACATAAGTCTTCTACAACTACTATTAGTGTAAGATTTAGTAACGACATTAATGCTCTGTTACAAATGGGGCACCAACAAGCCAAATACCGAAAGGATGCACAATGGATGAAAATAATAATTAACAATAAATAATAAGGCATTCTATGATTAGAATGTTTTCTCTAATCAAACCTTACAATTACTTAATAAATGATTAATTAGACAACATAATGCTTAAAGTTCAATTTGACTTTAATAATTAATCGTCCCATCCACATAAAACACATGTAACATAAAGGATGAGAGTAATTAATCTCTCTCTCTCTCTCTCTCATAAAATAGAAAAGAGAAGATAAATATGTCCAAGGACAACCAATGAAGATATGATTATAAATCCACTACCCATTGACGATTGTTTTACCTACAACCAAGTGTGTCTCTCTAGAAAGAGACATGTTAAATAACCAAAATTCATTTAATCGTACTCCATTGACCTGCCATTTTTTTCCAACAACTATTAAAAATATATTTTAAAGTAGCGAAAATTCATTTAGAGAAATAAAATTAGTCATGACTTAACCCATACAACCGTAATACAATGGAGCTAAGCAAATTCAAAATATCTTCTAAAATCAAGCTTTCTCCCCATCCGTAAAATAGGATAGGATTGGGTTAAGTGTTTTCTATTTCAAATAGAATTTTTTATGTATCCTCATGAGCAAGGTAGATCTTTACAAACTAATAATATAGAAACACACATAGACATTATATTGAAAAAACTAAGCAAATTTCTATAACCGTAATACAACAGAGCTAAGCAAATTCAAAATATCTTCTAAAATCAAGCTTTCTCCCCATCCGTAAAATAGGATAGGATTGGGTTAAGTGTTTTTTATTTCATATAGAAATTTTTCTTTATCCTCGTGAGCAAGGTAGATCTTTACAAACTAATAATATAGAAAAACACATAGACATTACATTGAAAAAAGTATTTTGATTGCCTTGATCTCAAACCTTCTCCTTCATAGGTTTGGTCATCATGTACTTATAATTGACGTTGCAATTCTTTTTAAATTTCTGATTTGTTCACTAAATAAAATCCTTAGGAATTTTCAAGAACAAAGTGCATGGAACATGGATAGGAGCACATCTTTGTCCCCTATTGAATTCTCCTCACTAGTTCCAATAGCTTCATATTTTAATTTTTCCTTTGACATCCAATTGGGATCCTTCATTTATGAAGGATCTACTCACTAGTTCCAATAGCTTCATATTTTAATTTTTCCTTTGAAATCCAATTGGGATCCTTCATTTATGAAGGATCTATCATGTCCTATGTTGGTCTTTCTTTAAAATTTGGGTTCCCTACAAAGGGGAGGGGATTAATATTTCAATGTATCATGATACATCTTTTTCTTGTTTTACATCAGGGAATCTTATTTGAAATCTAGGCGAACAAACTCCACTACAACCTCAAATTCCACCAAGTTTGCTAATGGATGTTCCACGTTTTAGTGAGTTACCTAACAAAATTTTGGTGTTCCTTTTTAATTTCAAATTTTCATTTAGGGAAAATCACTATTATGTCGCCAAAGCAAGATGTACACTAGAAAGAAATATTCTCATAACCTAGGTTTTTACACATAGTCAATTGCTTCTAACAACATATCCTATGGTAGTTATCCAAAAGGTTAATTTCTACACATATCCTCATATAGGTAGTAATATGCAATTTTCACCAACATTAAGAATAAGTAAAATTTAATGTACTTCCAAAGAAACTTGTTTTTGTAATTCACCAGCATTAATAATAAGTAAACTTAGTGTACTTCAAATATTTATTTTCGAAATAAATTACATAATACTAAAACTTGTTTTTGTAATTCACCGGCATTAATAATAAGTAAACTTAGTGTACTTCAAATATTTATTTTCGAAATAAATTACATAATACTAGCAAACCTTCAATCAAAAAGTGATGGAAAGGAAATTGATAAACATGTCTGATACAATGGCGGGAAATTGTTGTATCCTTAAAATATTTCTTATATTTAATACCTTCCTCCACTTCTAGAACTATGGGTCCCACCTATTTGTTCAATAGAGAGATGCAAATCTAGTAGGAAGAATAGAATATTGACTTGAAGAAGGAACCTTCCACTAATGAGGGAAGAACCATTTACTTAGAGACACATCCCTATCTTGGATAAATTAAAATATAGCTTTGAAGGATGATTGAAATGTTGAGCAGGAGAGTCGAGCTAGTGACAACTAGGGTAGAACCTAGATACACAAAAGGTACGAGTACAAGATTTCCATTATCATAATATAAAATCATAGCTATTAAAACAATTATAATTATTATAAATTATTGCATGTCTCTATTATTCTTATCTTCTCTTACAACAACAACAAAAAAATTTGTATGGTTTGTGAAAACATATCAAGGCGGGGATTAAAAATCTCAACCAAATCAAGTGAAACAAATACCTCCCTCCCATCCCTCAGCTTTAAAATACAACCCTTTATGTTGATTCTCGATAATTCAGTGTGTTGAGGCCTGGAAAATCGCAGGCAACAACAACAAGGGATTCTCCCCAGTCAACGTTCCCAACTAGCCCGTGACTGTTTGGTATGGGGAATCCGTCCGGATTACGGTCTGGCTATCGTAGGTCAAGTAACAAAAATAAAGGGCTTTACCGGTTGCGGCCCGGTCCATCGTGTATATTTTTGTGTTTTTTAAATTTAAGTATGATATGCAAGTGCCTATCTAAAATGCAGATTGATAAAGAAAACGAGGAGTGGTCACAATGTGATGCGTAGGTTCTTACCTCTCGTCTTAAACTCTCTCGCATCTAAATCACACACTGCAGGAAATAAAACTAACTAAGTTGTCCCAAGGGAGTGAGATTATCATTTAATGAGTAATGTATTACTATTCATGCATTTAAAAAAATCACAGGTAGCTGTTCTTTGATTCAAAACACATAAACATGAATAGATAGATGAACAATAAGATAGCTTATTGTTGTGAAAACATTCATTACTCATAGTGGAAATTATCATAAAATAAACCAGAGAACATTCACACAAGAACATAGGTTCAACAAGTTAGAATGATCTCACAGTTAATGAATAAAAGTTGAAAACGAAATAGTTTCCCTTCAACATCATTCATTTGCACAGCATTTGAACATTCCACCAAAGCTTTCTCCAATAGGAAAAATTGTAATTATATATTGCAAAACGAAATAGTTCCTCTTACAATGTGTTCTCACAAGTCTAAATGGGAAAAAGTCCCCTTCTCTATCTAACTCTCCTATGCTTATACAAAAGGAAAAAACTTTGGGCTGCCCCAAATGACCCCTGGGCTTCCCCATCGTTTCATTTCCCAAAATTGTCTTATATTGAGTGCTCATACAATTTACAATATATTACATTAAAACAAAATAATAAAGCACTTTAAGTAGAGGGCCTTGCTTGATTATTTAGGAAATTTTTCCATGCTTGGGCTTCTGATGCTATACTCTCAAATTCAGAAGGCTTGAGAAAACGAATATTGATTTCAAATTTTGCAGCCTGATTTTTAATCACTTCAATTCTTGTTGAGCTTAGGCGTAGTTGGTCCTCCAACAACTGTACACTAACTGCTGAATGAGCCACTTCCTCTTTCAAGATCTCTTCATCCAGGACCTTGACTTGTTAAATCCGCTGCTCATCCTCTTGATATCTGCTCTGTAACATTTCTATGAACAGATCATGTTCTATAAATGCATCTAGTCTCTGCTTAGCAACCGCTTGGCATCGGTTGTAAGTGATCAGTAGCCTTCTGCAATAATCAGTGCAAGCTCCTCTTGTCTTCTTTACTGCCTTCTTGAACTCTTCTGTTGTGTTTATTGCAAACTCCAACAAGTCATAATCCTGCCTTAAGCCTTTTTTATCCTTTGCCGGTAAGTCTGTAGGAATCTCTTCATTGGCCTCCAACCCTCCTATCCTTCCCGTCAAGACTTCCAAAATGTCTTGACACCTATCCACAAAATGCGAGGTAGATTCCAAAATCTCTGCCAATCTGTTATCTACCTGCAAGACTCTGCATCTTTCTTCTTCTATGGACACCTGCAGCTGGTGCATTCTACTTCTTTCTGTTAGGACATGCTCTTTAAAAGGCTAAATACTAGTCTGTTGTTCCTTTGCCTCTTTCAAAGATGCTGCTAGTGAAGCAATTTGTCCTTTAAACTCTGATGCTTTCACTTGAAATTGATTTTCTTTAATTTGTTGCCTTCATCCCTCTCTTTCCCCAAAGTGTCCTTTAATTGGGTAGCATTTTTCCTTGATTGTTCAAGGTCTGTCATTATTCGATCTACATTATCTTCGGAGGCATGGATCAGTGCTGCTCTAGCTCGGATTGTCAATCTTGGGTCCTTGTCTGTCCCATGTACCAAGGTCTTATCAGTGACCATCATCCCTGATTGTCCACCTGTTTCAACCTTCTTCTCAGTCCTTTTCACAATCCTCTTTTTTTCTCTGTCATAAAATATGGTACTGAAATTTGGGACTTCTTCCCATTTCTTCTGTTCAAAAGGTATCAGCCTTAATCTGGAAACAACAACCTGCCCTATATTGCTGCCATCAGTTGCAGCAAGCTCTTGAGAGTCGGGACAATCCTGATATTGCACTTCTTGAGTGTCTGCAGGGTCAGAAGTTTAAATCTTCTTTTTAATGCAGTCATATTTTCTGCACTTCTGAAAATTTCTTCCTCCTTATCCCAATGGTTTGTATATTCAAAATGCACATTGTCTTCCTTGCAATGTTCCGCAACTTTGTCCTGAGAATCATTTCTATGGAAGTTCATTTCCCCAAAGTGAAAATGTTCCAATTCCTGTAAAAACTCAACAACTTTTTTAAATTTTGAATACTTATAGCTTCCCAGCCTGAAAGGTATGCGAGGATGAGTTGCCTTCTTGTGCTTGAATAGAAAACTCCCTATACCATCCAGGAAAACCTGCCTAACTGCTTCTTTATGCACCACAAAATCAATGGCATACTTGGGGAGCAACGCAGGTTCCCTAGAGCAACCATACATCCTAATATACATACCATCATCAGTCAAATAATAATTAGCATACTCCTCAATGACCTTCAATGCCTCTTCAGACATACAATTGCATTCTTTCAAGAAAATCAACGTATACAAGGGCATAATAAATTGTTCACAAATTTCTTTATAATGACTGTAATATTTGTGTGCCCATAACAGCTTGTAGGCTGTGTACACAGGGGTTCTGTCCCTGTCCCACATGCACCTTAGGTTTGGAAATGGCTAGGTGCATGGTATACAATCGATTAATATGGAGCTCATGTAGAACTCGGATTTTTTCTGAGGTACCCCTCCCAGAGCGGAAGCAATGCAGGCTAAGAGACTGTTGGACATAATGTTGACCCAGTTGAATACAGTCCCTTGGGTGGCTACATAGAAGATAATAGGAACCCATCCTAACTTGAAACTTTTGTCGTGGGCTCTCCCAAAACTTATGTTCAGCATTAACGCAATAAACCTATAAGGGGTTCTTAACGTAGCTGTGTTGTATTCCCTTGATGGTCTGGTTCAAAAATTCTTACCAGGTATCATCATTCTTTTTATTGTTTCAGCCAAGTCTAGGTTAATTTCCTTTAACCAATATTCAGTAAGGTAAACCTGGGCTGGAGGTAAGTGATAAGCTAATGAGACATAACCCGGGCTGTAAGCAGCATAGCCCTGCTTGGCAGTATTGGCCAGAATCACAGTAGTCACATCTTCCCTAGGCAGAATCCATCCAATCACTTCGGAGCATGGGAAAGCTCAGGTCTGGTAGCTATTTTCATCAAGGCGGACTTCTCAATATTGGCATATATTGTTAATTCTTCAAACTCGGTATCAGGCACTTCTTGGTTTGAAATCAGTCTATAAATCTCGCCCCACTTATAGTCAGGTTCCGCCTTGGTAGTGGCTCTAGTATCTTCATAAATGTACTCAACCTTTGTAATAATTCCTACCTCATGATCTCCTTCAGCAATAGGATCTTTCTTTTTCTGTCTTTTCGACATCTCGTCTTTGGAACAGTTGCCCTGTCACAAAACAAAATGCTTTTAGGCTATTTGAGCTCTTAATCAGCATTCGAAAGAATAAAAAATCCGTATAAGAATTTACCTCTGTCGTATTTTCCATAGCTAAATCTATGCAAATGCAAAACCAGGACTAACTAGCAAATACTTATGCAAAATGATAGGTTCTGAAAAATCCTAAGCCATGCCCGCGACAAAATCAATCATCATCGAAAAAAATGCATCATAACTTCGCTAACATTGTAAAACCTCCACCGGCGAGACTAAGCACGGCAAAATGTGAAGAAAACCAGTCAGATCAAAACTAAAACCCCTGGCGTCGTCAACTGCAATAGAATACGTTCTAATTCCCTGCTCCAAAATAAATCCCATCAAAACCCGCTCATTATCAAAACTGCGACCCTATCAGAACACACGGGCAACCAAAACAAATGAACTCAACCCTTTCGTCGTCCCAAACAAAACCAGGTTAAAACCTACCAACTACAAAAGAAAAGGAAATATTCTTCCGGATGGCCACACGCAAACCCAAAAAAACTGGTGCAGACAGTGTAACGCTCATCTAAACCAATTTCCTAAACAGTCGGACCGAGTTTGAAAACCCATAATGGCTTTCGCAACAAACACTCGATAAAACGAGAAAAACCCCTCCCATTTGCTAACTGTCAAAGCGGACCACACTATTGCCAATAGGAAACAAACTCAGAGAAAAATGCCCATCTACCACGGCGGGAAAAACCTAACCCAGCAACAAGACCCTAGTTTCAGAAAACTCAACAGAAAGGGTAGAATCATGGTTGGCCTACCTGGCAATGAGCTGTGCAGTCGACAGGGAGAATCTGACAGTTCCACGGCAACGTCACCCAAGAATGAGATCCCGACAGCTAGGTACAACGCCCAGTTCAGAACGACAAGGACAGTGCAGGCACGAGTTCACGAGGATAATAATAGAATAATGCCCAATCCTATATATATATATATA